>JARYGA010034076.1:0-27705 GCA_030545235.1 Helianthus tuberosus | reverse complement strand
AAACCCCAAATCACCGGTTCAAATAAAACGGTAAAATAAAGGATAGATCTAAAGCCCGTTTGTGATACAGAAATCACCACAAAAACAAGCGATAGGGCAAACCTAAACCGAGATACAGATACACTACCCGGCTCCGAATAGGATCCAAAGAACACCGTCTAAGATGTCACACTTAAACTATCAATCGAAATATTAGTTTACCTCAAAATCCAGTGAGAGAAAATTAACCAAAAGAAATTATTTACTCAAACCTCACTAACTTTTTTTCATTCAAAACATGAGAGTGAAAGAAACTGAAAACAAACCCCACGTAGCTTAATTCTAGGAAATAGAAACAAACAAAAAAACAATTAAATAAAAGAAATATAATTAGAAGTAAAAATAATTAAAATTAAGGGTAAATTACATTTTTCGTCCTTTATGTTTGTACCTAGTTGCAATGGATGTCCTTTACCTTTAATATTTACAGCCACAGTCCTTTATTTGGAAAACTCATTACACAATAGGTCCTTTAACACTAACCTGGTTAAAATTTTCAGTGAAATCTGATCATGTAAGGCTAGTTTAGTCATTTTACCTAATAATTTAAAGTATTTAATGAAAAAAGAAAATACATATTAAAACTTATAAAAACAAATATAAATAAATATCCATCCCCACCACCACCAGCAGTTCCATCTCTCTCAGTCTCTTACCTTCACCCTCTCTAACACCAGAACCACCAAAGACCACCACCTTCCGATGCCTGAAACCGCCTTACCCCTACGAATTGAAAGCAAACCCCAAATCTCTAAACCCTATATCTATTTGTGTGGCGGTTGTGTTTTCAAACGAAAACTATAGATCTATGTGGAGAGAAGACAGGGAGTTTCAGGAGTGAGAGAGGGCGGGGTTGTGGTGTGTTGTTGCCGGAGAAAAAAAAAACGATTACACAAGATGGATGTGTAGAGGAGACAGAGAGTTTCAGAATTGAAAGTAAAACCCCAAATCTGTCACGACACCATCACCGGCTTCACCAATAGACCCACGACCACCTCTTGCGTCCTCTGTTTCCACCATCACGAATAACTCTACCAGTCGAATTAGATCTGCACAAGCCCAGATCCCCAATGCTCCACAGCTTGAAAATCCCCAGATCCCCAATGTACCTTTGAATCTGAGTGGTGGTAGTTTTGTGGTGTTTTATTTTCAAGTGGAGGTACCCGAATGAACACTGACTACATCAAGAAAGTTATGCAGAGCATCTATTTTGATTGTTGTTTTGCTTTTTGGAATTTTATTTAATTGGATGGAGGTGGTGGTGTGGTGTGTTGGATGGAGGTAGTTTGAGGTTTATTCATGGATATGCAAGTCGAGTTCATTCAGCTCTGAATCGATCAAATCCTGAAAACGGGGAGTGCTTCTTATGTTGTGATGATGGATTTGGATGGTTCTAGTGCAAACAGCATATAGAGAGAGAGTTTAGAGAGAGAGAGAGAGAGGGGGAGGGGGGGGGGGGGGCGGTCGTCAGTGGCCGGAGTGGTGGCGGCGGCGGCGGTTGTGAGGAGGAGGAAACTCCTAGGTGAAGATGATGTAGATACAGAGTCAAAATAGGGTTTGTGATTGTGTATTTATAAGTTTTTTATTTTGTTTTTGTTTTATTTATAATATATTTTAATTGGATTGCTAAAAAGACCAAATTGCCCTTAGTTAAATAAATTTAACTGAAAATTTTAACCAAGTTAGTGCTAAAGGACGAAAGACGTACTAAGTTTTCCAAATAAAGGACTGTGGCTGTAAATATTAAAGGTAAAGGACATCCATTGCAACTAGGTACAAACATAAAGGACGAAAAGTGTAATTTACCCTAAAATTAAAGAAACACAACTTCAAGTGTAACGTGGGGCATGCATGTGGATGATGTGGTTTGGTTATGGTGAATCCTCAAACATGTGACTAGCCTTTAAATTTGATTTGATTTAAATTTTAGATTTTCAGACCGATTATATAATAAAAGCCTTTATTAGGAAACCGCACCTGGCTCATTTGATGAATACTTGAGACGATGTTTAAGAAGACTGGTCGGGTTTGTGTGTAGAATCTTGTAAAAGCATCGTCAATCTTAACGAGAGAAAATATTTACGCATACTGACTGCGAGCGAGGTGCAACAATTGAGGAACTGGCATACATCAATAAATGGTGTCCTTGGCATGCTCAGTAGTCTTAACTGTATGCATTGTTCTTGGATTTATTGCCCAAATGTGTAGCGCGGGCAGTACATGTGAGGTGATCATTGATGCTTGAGGCGGTGGTATCACAAGGTCTATAGTTTTGGGACGCTTTCTTCAGAGTAGCGGGTCCAAACAATGGCGGAAACCTGCTTAGTCAGTCATCGATATTCAAGGACATGATAAATAGAGTAGCACCTGACACTTGATTTGAGGTGAGAGGAACACAATACCAGTATGGTTACTACCTCACTAAGACTAAAGGGAGTGGGGCATCCTTTTGAGAGGGCGTCTTGCGACACGTGGCGCCACGTCAGATTAGAGGATTTTGAGCAAAAAAGGGGGAGTGGTGTGCGGGGCGGCCTTAGGCGTCTTGCGACACGTGGCACCCATTTAATTGGTCAAAGTAGCCGTTGGAGGGGGGAATTCTTGATTTGTGTGAGGAGCTTGGCGACGAGAAGAGGATGCCCAAGGGGGGACACCCCATGGAACGCCTAATGGGGGTGGTGTGCGGGCCGGCCTTAGGCATCTTGGAGGGGGAGAACGCCCCACTCCCTTTAGTCTAATGATACTGAGTTTTCAATGTTTGTCAAATCCTTTACGTGCCCTTTAAGATGAAAAAGGAAAACAATTTAAAATAACACTAGCTACTAGAAAGGACAATGTACGAGCATTCGATGTCTTCAAACAACGATGGCATATAGTGTCAAACTCGGCACGAGCATGGAAACTCAATAAAATACAGTTTGTGATGTAAACATGCTTCATACCACATAACATGATCTTAGAGGATAGAAACGATAGGCGAGTTCAACGAAAATGAGTTTGCAGCGAGAATCAGATAAGAAAAGGTTATTGATGAGCAAAATGATACGGGCCAGCCAAGTCCATCTCGTAATCCAGCCCAACAAGACACTCGGCCCAAGCGAATGACCAAGAAACCGGCCCGATTCGATGCTTGAATTCCAAGAAGTAATTGTCCCACGTTGCAGCATATTCTTAAAGATTCCCAGCATGTTTATTTTCAGTTATTTCCAATTATGCATGTGTTATTATTAGTGGTAGAATAATTCTAGGAAGTAGTGGCATAGAATAAGGACGTGGGTGATGAGCTCAAGGTCCCTGCATGTTTAAATTCCTGTTTTTGCATATGAAAAATATCAGAAAATTGCCCCAAGTTCTCGTCCTCTTTCTCTTGATTTCTTTGGAGTGTTTGCCTACTAAAAAAGGCTATACCAATTTGGTGCTTTCATTCACGTCTCAACCCTATCGCCGCCGCTATGCCTCCCCGCAAAGATGCAACCGGTACCGACGATACCTCACCATCCCTTTCCGATCAACTTACCCAGTTGGTCACCATCAGCACTAATGCCGCCAATTCCCAAGCCAACCTTAATGCCCAGATCGCTGCCCTTGTCCAAGCGACAACCGGGCTACATGCGAAATTAGACACCCAAACCGAAAACACTGCTCATTTGATTAACCATGTCACCAAACTTACTGACCGATTATCCCCCGGTTCCGATGATGATGATACCTCGACGTCCAAACCAAACAATAACGCCAATCCACCACGCAACCCGCGACCACCAAAAATTACACTTCCGCTCTTTGATGGCAACAATCCCTTAGCATGGATTTTTCAAGCTGAAAATTACTTCACCTATTATCAAATTCCACCTCCCGAACGGGTCACCCTGTCGGCGTTTCACTTTATCGGTGACGCGTTAACATGGTACCAAAACCAATCCGCCAACGGTTCGCTAGGCACCTGGACAGCCTTCAAACGATCCGTTAAACTTCGGTTCGGTCCCTCGACGTTTGATAATCACGAAGCCACGTTATTCAAGTTACAACAAAAAACCACCGTGCCGGAATATCAAACAGAATTTGAACGGTTGAGCAACCGAATCACCGGTCTGACGGCTCAAACCCTACTCAACTGTTTTATTTCTGGGCTCAAACCTGAGATGCAGGCCGAAATAGCCATAATTAAGCCCACTTCATTTGAGGAGGCTTGTGGCTTGGCCCGAAGAATTGAGGACAAATTCCACCACTTGTTTAAATCAAAACCACCTTTTTCACAAAACCCTACTCCACAACAAACTCCGCGTCTTCAACTGTTTCTCCTATCCCTCCTATGTCGTCCACCACCTCCACCAATCTCACCAAACCAACTACCACCACACCGCCACCCGCTACCAATCCTCCACTCCTTCCATCACCACCTAAACCCTTACCATTCACAAAACTTTCACCAGAAGCGATTCAACAACGTCGCAAGGAAGGTTTGTGCTTCCGTTGTCCCGAGAAGTTTTTTCCGGGTCATAAGTGCTCGCCACCACAATTCCTTCTAATTGTGGACAACGACGACCACATGGCACCGTCGGATCCGTCCGACGATACTTCCGTCAACGATACACAAATCCCACAATTTTTGTCATTATCCGATGCTGCTTATTTTGGTTTATCCTCCATTCAAACTTTACGTGTGACTGGTTTTATTCAAGGAAAACCCGTGACGGTCTTGATTGATTGTGGTAGCACCCACAACATTATTCAACCACGTATCGCTTCTCGGTTTAACTTGCCGTCCAATGCGCTTGAACCCTTCGGTGTAATGGTTGGGAACGGTCAGTTTATCCATTGTCGTAGTTTCTGCCCAAATGTACCGCTACATCTGCAGAAAACATCATTTCGCATTCCCTTTTTCGTGTTACCAATTGAGGGTGCTGACGTGGTACTCGGTATTGCATGGTTACGTACTCTCGGGTCAATCACTGCTGATTTTTCGATCCCTCAGATTTGTTTCAATAAGGATGGCCAGTCGTGCACTCTGAAGGGTGAACCACTCTCTAAACACCTTTCTTCCAGCTCTTTATCGGCACTCATTAAACATGGTTCCGTCGCTTCCCTACACACCTTGGTTATCGATAGCCAACCTAATCCACTCCCGTCGCAAACCTTACCGAGTTCTGACGACCCCCATATCTTAACCTTACTGGAACTTTTTCAATATCTTTTTCAAGATCCACATGGCCTTCCACAATCCCGTTCCCATGATCATCACATACCATTACTCAATAACAACCAACCCGTTAATGTCAAACCATACCGTTATCCCCACTTCCAAAAACAAATCATGACTCGTTTAATATCCGACATGTTAAACGATGGCGTAATTCGACCAAGCCAAAGTCCATTTTCATCTCCCGTATTACTCGTTAAAAAGAAAGACGGCTCTTGGCGGTTTTGCGTGGATTATTGGGCGCTTAATGCAGCCACGGTGCGTGACCGTTTTCCAATCCCTACCATTGATGAGCTTCTTGACGAGCTTCATGGCGCTACGATCTTCTCCAAAATAGATCTTCATTCCGGGTACCATCAAATTCGTGTCGCCAATGAAGATATTCATAAAACCGCATTTCGCACCATGGACGGGCATTACGAGTTCCTCGTTATGCCATTTGGCCTCACCAATGCACCTTCCACGTTCCAGTCGGCAATGAATGATCTTTTTCGAAGTGTTTTGCGGCAGTTTGTTCTTGTATTTTTCGATGACATACTCATTTATAGTGCTTCGCTGGAAGAACACTATACTCATCTACGGTATGTGTTTGAAACTTTACTATCCAATCACTTTCATGCATGTCACGGCCCCCGACCCGGTTTGACCCGTTTCAGGAGCCGTGGGACAGAAATCCCGTGGTATTTTAATTAACAGCGGAAGTTTCTTCATGATCTTTTTAAAAACTGAAATATTTCCCGATTATTTTATTTCACAACTCGGGATAAAACCCGGTAATTTACAATCATAAGATTTCACGAAGAAATCTTTTATTTTACAAAACATGTTTCTTTATTTTATACGGAGCCACTTCCTTAAGCTGGTAGTGCTTCTCGGCACTTTTCCTGGATCACAACAGATCACCTGAAACATGTTTGAAAAAGGTTTTGTCAGCGGGAAATACTGAGTGAATCATTCTATTTACTAAAACGAAACATTTGTTATAATTTACAGTATTAAGAGCGATTACAATGTTTTTATATCAACCAACTACCCTCGGTATTTGTCACTCGACTCGTTTTGTGACTATGGTCATATCACCCATTGGCTAACTCGTTGTCCAATGGTGAAGATTATCAAGTAATGTATACAAAACCCCACATACCGGCTGTAATATGGAGATTACATAGACTTAATCCCTGTAATTATAACCTTTGAAAATAAACATGATTTTGAAAGTAATTTGATAAAAAGAGAATGACTCACATTGCAGATTTAATTTGAGCAGAGCCTAGCCTACTGATTAGCCTTTTAACCTAAATTAATAACATGCACACAACTCGGTTAGTAACTTAATACAGCATTTACGATAACTCACGAGATAAAACCATCACATTGAATGACAAAGTGCGATACTTAAACATCCATTGAATTAACAACGAATGACAAAGCATAAACCCGAATGTGGGCAGCACTTAAACATCCATTGGATAGTTTAATCGATCGGACATTGAATCGTATCAGCGATCGAGTTATTACCCTGTATTGTGGCAGCACTCCGTGTTATGTGTGTGTTTTGTAGTAATCTACGTATATCTCAGCGTATATTTGTAATTTGATCGTCGAACGAACAACAGAATGCAAGTGCCAGGCCCTTCTATTTATACCCAAAATTGGCACCTCCCGCTAGTCGCGGAAGAATCCGCGGTACTTGCCGCGTGTCGCCTGGGGTGTCAAAGTAGGGTAGGCCTGCTTCGTCACCTATCTAGCCATGATGAGTCGACGTTGCATGAAAATTCTATTTCGACAGCATTTTATAAGGATAATCGTTAATAGGGTTTTACTCCCCTAGAGTTTTAGGGGCCCTGATCCTAATTCCAATTATTCTGAAAATTTTAGGGTTTATGCAGAATCACTTGGGTTTCTTAATTAGGGTTTCCTATTGAATAAAATAATATAATAAATAAGACTTTTGATGAGAGTTGTTACATTCTCCCAACCTTAATAAAAATATCGTCCTCGAGATTTACTGGAATAAGTGAGGATACTTTCGCTTCATTTCCGATTCCAGCTCCCAAGTGTATTCAGCTCCTCTCTTTGAATCTCATTTAACTTTGACTAGAACTAGTCGCTTGTGCTTGAGAAACTTGATCTTTCGATCCTCAATTTGAAGAGGTTTCTCAACAAATTTTAATTTTTCGTTTACCTTTATTTCTTGAAGAGGTACTACCAGAGACTCGTCTGATAGACATTTCTTGAGATTGGATACATGAAATACATCATGTACTCCAGCTAATTCTTCCGGTAGTTGTAAACGATAAGCAACTGGTCCTATATGTTGGATCACCAAAAATGGTCCTACGTATCTTGGACTTAGCTTTCTTTTCTTACCGAATCGGACTACTCCTTTCCAAGGAGAAACTTTCAAAAGTACTTTATCTCCGACTTGAAATTCCAGTGGTTTGCATCGATTATCGGCATAACTCTTTTGACGATATCTCGAGCCGTCTTCAGTCTTTCTTTGATTTGTGTGATTTTATCAGTAGTTTCTTGCACAATCTCTGGACCTGATAATTGACTTTCTCCTATTTCTGCCCAACAAACTGGATTTCTGCACTTTCTTCCATATAGGGCTTCAAATGGGGCAGTTTCGATGCTTGAATGATAACTATTGTTATAGGAGAATTCAATTAATGGTAAGTGATCATCCCAGTTTCCACCAAAATCTATTACACATGCTCGGAGCATGTCTTCTAGAGTTTGGATTGTCCTTTCACTTTGCCCGTCTGTTTGGGGATGATATGCAGTGCTTAAGTTTAGTCGAGTTCCCATTGCTTTCTGGAAACTTGTCCAAAAATGAGAAGTGAACCGACTATCTCTATCTGATACAATGGAGAGTGGAACTCCATGTAAGGATACTACTTCATCTACGTACAATTTGGCTAACCTTTCCATACTAAAGGTTTCCTTCATGGGTAGAAAATGAGCTGATTTGGTTAATCGATCTACAATTACCCAAATCGCATCATTACGTTTTCTGGTTTTGGGCAACTTAGTAACAAAATCCATTGTTATGAGTTCCCATTTCCATACTGGCATTTCTAATTGTTGTAGTAGACCTGAAGGTTTCTGATGTTCTGCCTTAACTTGTGAACAAGTAAGACACTTAGAAACATACCGAGCTATATCCTTTTTCATGCCTATCCACCAAAAATTATTTCTTAAATCTTGGTACATTTTATTGTTCCCAGGGTGCATGGTATACCTAGATTTATGGGCTTCTTCTAAAATCTTATTTCTTAATTCTCCTTGCTTAGGTACCCAAATTCTTCTTTTGTGGAATCTCCAAATTCCATCAGCTCCTTGTTCTAATTCTTTTATTCGTCCTTTCATTCCTTCAGCAACATCCTCTATTGCTGTTCCTTGAATATTCTTCAATTGCTCCATTAATGTCACACCCCTATTTTCCACGTGTCACCGGTGGGCCCGGTGGGGAGTATCGTGACGTAGTTGGTATCATCATAGACAAACA
This sequence comes from Helianthus tuberosus, assembly GCA_030545235.1. Taxonomy (NCBI): domain Eukaryota; kingdom Viridiplantae; phylum Streptophyta; class Magnoliopsida; order Asterales; family Asteraceae; genus Helianthus; species Helianthus tuberosus. The sequence continues at coordinate 18,958 of JARYGA010034076.1, read as the reverse complement.
ACACAATATATAAATGCACAGCGGAAGCAAAGATAGATTCATTTCAACTTTAATAAAGTGTAATATTAAATATCACTAATAGTTGAAACGGATCCACAGGCGGATCAAAATAAAATAAGATATTGTTCAACAGTTTATTGTCATCCAAGCTTGCGAGACTTATTGTGGACGCTCTAGAAGACAGCCAGCCTAGTACGTGTAGTACCTGCACTTAACCTTTTGGGAAAAATACGTCAGTTTACACTGGTAAATACAATTTAACTGACTCATTTTGAAAAGGGTTGAAAATTGATTTGAATGCTCATGGCACAAAACATTTTTTTTATAACTTGGGATAATTTTTTAATATATAATCTTGTGAACGAATTACATGTTAATTGTGCGTTCAGTAGCCCGGATCTTGTCCGGGTTAAAGGTCAATAGACCCACCGCAATATTGAGTTATACACTGACAGGTGTACGCCTACACCCCGTGCTCAGGTCGTGGCCATTTCGTAAAATGATGCCAAGGATATCCGGGACATGGTCATTAACCCCCCAAAGGCTTTAAGTGAACAAGACTGTTTAAACGAGCCGATCAAATTATTCAATTAACCACCCAAAGATGTAAGATTTGATGCTCGATCAAGCGGAATTCTATATACCGTAACCCAAGCCTGTATAGGGAAAATAAGTTAAAAGTATTTACCTTGGTAAGTATAAATCACAACTAGCAAGTGAAGGTAGCTTTTACTGGTTCTTCTATTCTGGAACAAAGGTTTATAATAACCTATTAGATTTCTAACGGGTCTTTATTTAAGCCTAAGCTTGGACCGGTTAGCTTTAAGGATGATACGGTTCAAACGCACGATTAAGCGAAGACCGGATAGAATGTGATTTAGACCCGAAAAGTTTGAATACTTGTATAATATGGGTATACTAAATACATTCTGGATTTTGAGATAAAAATGATAATGTTTGACCCGTTTCGGTCAATTTATGCAAACTAGTTACATAAACCGAACCGGAAGCGAAAAGAGCGTTACGGGTAACCATAAGAGTCATATGAAAGTTCCCTGAGATAATATGGCTTAAATATGTTATAATATCAGTAAGATAGTTTCTATTATGCCCCAAATGAATTTAAACTCAACTTATGCCTCATAAGGGCATTTTGGTCATTTAAAAGATTATAAAAGAGTTTATTTGTAAATCTGAGTTACAGGTCTGATTTATACAGTAAATATACTTAATTTGATAAGTTATAACAGTAGGGTATGACCTATATGTGAAACTTATCATTTAAAACCAAACTATGCACCTTAGGGGTATTTTGGTAATTTCACAAGGGCTAAAAAGGTCAAAACTGGAAACCTGAGTTTATAAACTTTTACTTACTGTTATTATCTCAAAATATACTAAAAACATCAGTAGGTATCAACCTTATATGTTTAACATGGTTATAGTGCATACTATGCGATAAAAACGCTTAAAAAGGCGATTTGGAGCCATTTCCGGGTTTTTAAGAGAAGCTGATAATTTTTATAATTCCAGAAGGCTCAAAATATTTTATTCATCAAATAAAATCAGTAGAAAAAGGTTTGGGGTCAAAAGGATTTGTAAAACTCATTTTATGGCTTAAAAGGGCAAATTCGGTATTTACCGAATTAAACTTAGAGACCTATGATATGCTCAGCCAAAAATTAAATAAAAATCTTCAAAAATCCCAAAATATTATATAACATCAGTGGGTAAAAAGTTTGATATCAAAAAGTGGGTTTAAATGGGTTATATGCTAATTACGCCGTTTAAGTAACATAAAGCTTTCAAATTACGATAATGAGCATAACTCTTAATCTAGACCACAAACTGATGTCAAATTTTTGGTGCAAGTTTATAAATCAGTAATTAATGTTTCTACTCTTTCACTTTTTCAAAAATCACATTTTATAGTCAAAAGGGCATAATAGTCAACTTTTAAGCATAAATCGGAAACATGCATATGAATCGGATAAGTATTGAACCAAGTTGTAAAATCTCAGAGAGTTATACTTATATGAAAATTGGTCCAAAATAAGCTCTAAGGCAGATCTCAAACATGCATGAACGGATCAGAACTGAAAGTCAAAGAAAAAGTCAATTTATGCGACTTTCGGTTCCGATCCGGGTTTAAACTGAAAATTGTCGAGATGAAAATGTTGAGACATGTTCTCACATTAATTACCAAGTTATTTTAATGATCAAACAGGTTGCACGTACCCTACATTGCTAATCATGCTTAAATTTGCAAATACACATTCTGTTGACTTTTTAAGATAAGCTTTGACTCGACAATTAACATACTTAGAGTGGAAATCTGAAAATACCCTTTTAAGGGTTTGTTACCCACATAAATACCAACTTGTAGGTACTTTCAATTTGAGAAATGACTGAGCAAATTTTGTTTAATCACGAAGTCAAACTTAAATTACGACGGTTTGACTTTTGCTTAATTAACTAAGCTAGAACGAATTTGAGAGGGTTAGGAATACTAACAAGAGTCCTAATTAAGCTTAGAGATCACTAGAAAGTTGGCTTGATGTCCAGAGAGCTCCAGAGATGATCTTGTGAATTTTTGAACATGCAAGTAATGAATGTTGCAAGCTTCAAGACCCTTTTATGACAAGTTTGATCTCATTAGGAGCTGCCACAAGGGTCTACTGATGTTGTAAGATGAGTCCAAGTGCCCCTACATGCATGAGAAACCATTGGAGAGCCCCAGGTATCGAGTAACAGCTGGAAACAATCGAAACAGACCTGAAAAACTGACATCTGCTCGTTTTTGTTCGCTGGCGACTTGTAGGCGGGCCGCGAGAGGCCGTACGCGGGCCGCGTACAAGCTGGTAACCAGCCCAACAAGTTTTCATGATTTACATTTCAGTCCTTGGCCTTTGTTACGTGGTTTTGGCTCCTTTTCTTGCACATTAGACCCTCAATTCTGATTTTTAAGGACCTTGGGACTTTTACAAACATGGTAAAGTCCTTGGTTAACTTTGTGCTTACCCGAAAAGTCACGAATTTTAACGTTAACGCATTTAACCCTTCGTGCACGGTTTTGATCATAACTTTCTCATACGATAACGAAACTTGATGAAATTTTTATCACATATTCTAGTGAGTATATTTTATCATTACAAAGCTTCGGGTTTGCCAAAAGGTCACTCAGAGGTATACTTTCAACATGTTGACACATTTAGCCCCTGTAGTTTGTAATTCCTCACTTTCTTTCATTTTCCGCTTCGTATGATCCATGATTTATCCGTTTAAGATTATAAACACCATGTAGGGTTATTGTAGAGCCTATTTATCCATTGTTGACACTTTGGACCCTTATATTCACATAGTTTCACTATTTGTCAACTTTAGTCCCTCTAAAGTACGTTTTCACATATTCAAAGCCCATGACACGTGTCAATACATTATTGGACGTAAATTTTTGAGGTGTTACAATTAAATCTAATTGTAAATTTAATCTGAGAGCACGAATTCGTCTTTGGTTCTCATGGTACTTACGACCTAAGGCATCTGCAACTACATTTGCCTTTCCTTCATGATACTGAATATCACAGTCGTAATCACTTAGGATTTCCATCCATCTCCTTTGCCTCATATTTAACTCTTTTTTCCCAAATATATATCTTAAACTTTTATGATCTGTATAGACAGTAAACTTACTTCCGTACAAATAATGTCTCCAGATTTTTAGGGCAAAAATTATGGCTCCTAATTCTAAGTCATGAGTCGTATAGTTCTCCTCATGCTTTTTCAGTTGCCTTGAGGCATACGCAATTACCTTCTTGCGTTGCATTAGCACACATCCAAATCCTAGTTTTGAGGCATCACAATATACTTCAAAATCTTCAGTTCCTTCTGGTAAGGCTAAGATTGGAGCATTGGTTAACTTCTATTTCAAAATTCTAAAGGCTTCTTCTTGTTTAGGTCCCCATTCAAACTTAACGGGTTTACAGGTTAGCTTAGTTAATGGTACAGCTATCTTGGAAAAATCCTTAATAAACCGTCTATAATACCCAGCTAAACCTATAAAACTTCTAATTTCCATTGCTGTTTGTGGAACCTTCCAATTGGTAATTGCCTCTATCTTAGCAGGATCTGCATGAATACCTTCATGATTCACCATGTGTCCTAAGAATTGCACTTCTTGTAGCCAAAATTCACACTTCGAGAATTTGGCATAAAGCTTTTCTTTTCTTAACAAAGTTAAGAGTGCATGCAAGTGCTCACAATGCTCGTTCTGACTTTTGGAATAAATAAGTATATCGTCGATAAAGACAATTACAAATTTATCCAAATACAGTTTACAGATTCTATTCATCATGTCCATGAATGCGGCAGGTGCATTCGTTAACCCGAAGGGCATGACTGTAAACTCGTAATGACCATACCTAGTTCTGAAAGCAGTCTTAGGTATGTCTTCTTCTTGTACCTTCAATTGATGATATCCGGAGCGTAAATCTATCTTAGAAAAGTATCTAGCTCCTTGAAGTTGATCAAAAAGATCATCAATCCTAGGTAATGGGTATCGATTCTTAATTGTAACCTTATTCAATTCTCTATAATCGATACACATTCTCATTGAACCATCCTTTTTCTTTACAAATAACACTGGTGCTCCCCACGGGGATGAACTAGGTTGTATAAATCATTTACTTAATAATTCATCTAATTGCTTTTTCAGTTCTAGCATTTCTGTGGGTGCTAACCGATAAGGTGCCTTGGCTATCGGTGTAGTTCCTGGAATTAGATGAATTCTAAATTCTACCTCCCTTTCTGGTGGTAATCCTGGTAATTTTTCTGGAAATACATCTGGGTATTCTGAGACTACTGGTATTTCCTTAAGATCTTTACCCTTAGTGCTAATGATTACCGAAATCATATATACTATTCCTTGTTTTCGTTCATAACTAGCAACTTTCATTATTGATATGAACTTCATGGGTTTACGTGGTTTATCTCCTGTAATCATAATTACTTCTCCGGTGGGTGCCTGAATTTCTATGGAATTCTTATCACAAAGAATTCGAGCATGGTTGGCTACTAACCAATCCATTCCTAATACAACATCAAATTCAGCTAATTTCATAGGTAATAGGTTTGCAAAGAATTTATGACCTGAGAGTTCTATATTTTCTTTTTGCAAAACTTTATCTATGCTAACAGAATTTCCATCTGCCGTTTCGACTGTAAAAATCTGCCTAAGGTTGGTTAAAGGTAGATTAAGAGCTTGGCAGAATGAAGTATTAATAAAACTTTGGTTTGCACCGGAGTCAAATAATACTTTTGCATACACGTTGTGAACTAAGAACGTACCAGCTATCACATTTGGAAAGAGTTCTGCTTCTTGAGTGGTCAGCTGGAATGCTCTGACATTCTTCTTGGTAGCTCCATCAGTCGTCTTGGCTTTGTTGTCTGTTGGTTTAACCAATTTAGGACATTCTGGTTTAAAATGTCCCCTTTCTCCACAGTTATAGCAGATCGTTGTTTTCTTTCTGCAGTCTTCTTCACGATGTCCTACCATTTTGCAAAAATTGCAGGTTACATTACATCTTCCATAATGTTTTCTTTTACAATTCTTGCAGAATGGCAGAGTTGAGGATTTTCCCGTTCCTCTTCTCTTGAAGTTGCTATTATTACCCGTACGAAATCCTTGGGTAATTTTCTGAGCCAATTCCTTCTTCCTGTTTTCATCTCGTGTACGTACCAGTTCGTCAGTTAGGGTGTTAGCTAGTTCCACTGCATCGTCAATAGTGCGAGGTCTAGCAGCTTTAACGATATTACGGATTTCGCCAATCAATCCCCAAATATAACGAGAAACGAGTACCGGTTCTGGCGAAGCCAGTGTTGGTACCACTCTAGCATATTCAAAGAATGTTGAAGTATAACCGCGACAATCTACACCCGTCATACGATGATTTAGAAACTTATTTGCCATTTGATCTTTTTCATATTCGGGACAGAATTTTCTTTCTACAAGACTCTTAAATTCTTCCCAGTTCATAGCATACGCCATCATTCTTCCTTTTGATTGTAATACCGTGTTCCACCATTCGAGTGCCCCTTCTTTGAAAAGATTTGAAGCGAACATGACCTGATCATCTTTGGCACATTTACTTATTGTAATTACTGCCTCGGTTTTCTCTAACCAATGCAGTGATGCAGTCGCTCCTTCATTGCCTGCAAATTCAGTGGGTTTACAAGCAAGAAATTCTTTGAAAGTGCAACCAGATGTTGCAGCTTTCATTTTCTTAGGGAGCGGAGCTTGCCGTGGTTCATTATCATGATTAATATGATCATTGCCTTCGTTTACGCTATTACTGAAGTTATCTTCAGAAATACGTTTGCTTGGAATGATTTGTTGAGGTTCGGCAGGTTTTTGAACAGCAGCAACTATTGCTGGAATAGCATTGGCTATTCCTTGAGCAACAATATTTTCGATATCCTGTCTAGTCATATATTGATCCCCCGGGTGTTGCTCAGATTGGTTAACTTCATTTACTGGTTCATTATTAGCGTTTTCCATCTGATAATTAGTATAAATAATTTATTAGTATCCGATAAATAACAATTATCCACAAAACAATCATACAAATTTCATAATACAAATATAGCCAAAAACTATCGATTTCTCGATTCCATTTTTATATATATAATATGTGTCACTACACACCCAATATCTTACAAGGTTTTATTTTAGGTTATTTTACATAGTTCTATTTTGTTGTTTATTATACAACCACCGTTTCACCACCCCATTATCTTTCATTAATTGTCTTTCTAAAAACGGAGCTCCCTTTCATCATACTTCCAGGCAATTTGTCCCCCTATCTCCCGAATTCTATTTCCAGCATCCATCAGCTCTTCACCAAAATGGCGGAGTTTAGCCATATTCTCCTTACTCATCGGTGGATTGGGTAGAGGTTCTGGATCGAACTGTGGGAAAAACGTATAGGGACTGTTGATAAGGTTTTGGAATTGCCAATCATTAGTCCACCATTCGTCCATACCTAAAGGTTGGGTGTGGACTATAGGTTCTGGAATTGCTGGGTTCAAGTTTATTGGTAATTGTGTTTCAAGAGTAGGGTATAGATTATTATTAATTGGCCTGACGACATCACAACTTGCCAATGCCTGATCTAATTCTTCCTGAAAAGGTAACTCCTCAGCCTGTCTAGAACTTTCTCCCACTTCCCTCTGGGTTTGCTTAGAACTTTCTCCATACTCTATTCCTGGTGGCCTAGAATCTTCTCCCAATTCCATTTCCAGTGGCCTAGAACCTTCACTGACTTCAACCCCCTTTCCTTTGTCTAAAGGATTTTCTATTTTAGGGATCTTCCTAGTTGTAGGCTTCCTCCTACGCACACGTCTCCATCCCACAAACCTTCTTCTTTTCTTGGGTTTAGGTTTCTCTGGAGGTGGAGCATTGAATTCCACAGGTTCTTCTATGTCTGGTATATATCTATTGAAATCTCTGGAAACCTCTATTTTTACTGGATAGAGATTTAAGTTCTGAAGGGCATCAGACAAGTCGCTCATGCTGTTATGCAAAATACACACAATTACTAAGTTAAAAATTATAACAAAATTTCATAGAAATCCTTTAAATATTATTTCAGTCTGGGTAACTACAAAACAAATTAAAACACACAAGGCTTTATTGTAAATTTATTTATTTACTAAATAAGATTTCTGGACTGTAGGTGATAAAAGTGCAAAAACTTGAGTCAAACTTATTTAAAGATTTGCATTAACTGCTACAGTAGCTAGCATATAAAGATCTGCCCATTTCTCATCTAATTTGTCCTCCCAAGGTGTTTTACTGGTTAATTCCTGGGTTTCCTGTTTAACTTTCTTCTCTCGGGCTTTCTTTATTTTCTCCTGACTCTTCTTTAAAATTAAACTTCTTTTATTAGGAGAAAGTGGTTCCTCATATTGTGCCTTTCGTACAAATATTCCTTCTTCAGGAATTGCAGGGAGTTTTGAGGATTTTGTTTGGGATGAGTTTCCCTTCTCGTTGGATGACCTATCTAATTTAAGATAGATATTTGAAAGCTTTTGCTTACCCATACTGTAACTAACAAATAGTCAGTTAATAAAACACATAATCACATAATGGAAATCAGGAAAATTAAGTATTTCTAAATACTTAATAGGCTTAAATCAGTGGCTCTGATACCACCTTTTTCTGTCACAGCCCCCGACCCGGTTTGACCCGTTTCAGGAGCCGCGGGACAGAAATCCCGTGGTATTTTAATTAACAGCGGAAGTTTCTTCAGGATCTTTTTAAAAACTGAAATATTTCCTGATTATTTTATTTCACAGCTCGGGATAAAACTCGGTAATTTACAATCATAAGATTTCACGAAGAAATCTTTTATTTTACAAAACATGTTTCTTTATTTTATACTGAGCCACTTCCTTAAGCTGGTAGTGCTTCTCGGCACTTTTCCTGGATCACAACAGATCACCTGAAACATGTTTGAAAAAGGTTTTGTCAGCGGGAAATACTGAGTGAATCATTCTATTTACTAAAATGACACATTTGTTATAATTTACAGTATTAAGAGCGATTACAATGTTTTTATATCAACCAACTACCCTCGGTATTTGTCACTCGACTCGTTTCTGTGACTATGGTCATATCACCCACTGGCTAACTCGTTGTCCAATTGTGAAGATTATCAAGTAATGTATACAAAACCCCACATACCGGCTGTAATATGGAGATTACATAGACTTAATCCCTGTAATTATAACCTTTGAAAATAAACATGATTTTGAAAGTAATTTGATAAAAAGAGAATGACTCACATTGCAGATTTAATTTGAGCAGAGCCTAGCCTACTGATTAGCCTTTTAACCTAAATTAATAACATGCACACAACTCGGTTAGTAACTTAATACAGCATTTACGATAACTCACGAGATAAAACCATCACATTGAATGACAAAGTGCGATACTTAAACATCCATTGAATTAACAACGAATGACAAAGCATAAACCCGAATGTGGGCAGCACTTAAACATCCATTGGATAGTTTAATCGATCGGACATTGAATCGTATCAGCGATCGAGTTATTACCCTGTATTGTGGCAGCACTCCGTGTTATGTGTGTGTTTTGTAGTAATCTACGTATATCTCAGCGTATATTTGTAATTTGATCGTCGAACGAACAACAGAATGCAAGTGCCAGGCCCTTCTATTTATACCCAAAATTGGCACCTCCCGCTAGTCGCGGAAGAATCCGCGGTACTTGCCGCGTGTCGCCTGGGGTGTCAAAGTAGGGTAAGCCTGCTTCGTCACCTATCTAGCCCTGATGAGTCGACGTTGCATGAAAATTCTATTTTGACAGCATTTTATAAGGATAATCGTTAATAGGGTTTTACTCCCCTTGAGTTTTAGGGGCCCTGATCCTAATTCCAATTATTCTGAAAATTTTACGGTTTATGCAGAATCACTTGGGTTTTTTAATTAGGGTTTCCTATTAAATAAAATAATATAATAAATAAGACTTTTGATGAGAGTTGTTACAATGCAAAAGGCTCCAAATGTGTTTTTGCAGTCAAAGAACTATCTTTTTTGGGTCACAGAATTTCGGGCTCCGGGGTTGCACCGGAACCGGAGAAAATCGAAGCCATCCAAAGCTGGCCACAGCCGACTACCTTTACAACGCTCCGTGCGTTTTTAGGTCTCACTGGTTACTACCGGCGTTTCGTTCCCCATTATGCGAAAATAGCGAGCCCACTCACTGATCTACTCAAGCAACCCGAATTCCTTTGGAATTCTGATGCCAATCATGCTTTTCTGGAACTAAAAACTCTCATGAAAGAATTGGTCACCCTTGCCTTACCTGATTTTTCGCAACCGTTCGACGTCACCACCGATGCCTCTGGCCTAGCTATTGGTGCTGTCTTATCCCAAAATTCGAAACCGATCTCCTTTTTCAGCAAAAAGTTGTGTCCATCCATGCTAGGTCATTCAACATACACAAAGGAACTCTATGCAATCACGGAGGCAATCAAGAAATGGCGCCGATATCTATTGGGCCGTCGGTTTAGAATTTTTACCGACCACCATAGCCTTAAGCATGTATTAACTCAGACGATCCAGACGCCGGAACAACAAAAATGGGTTACGAAACTTATGGGGTATGATTTTGAGATACATTTCAAGCCGGGTAAAGAAAACACGGTTGCCGACGCACTAAGTAGGGTGCAAATTCCAGTTATGTTAGCTCTTTTGCACCCGACGGCGACATGGTTGAATGAACTCCGCTCATATTATCGAACTGACCCCGTTGGTGTCAAGCTAGCCACGAATATCACGGCTGATCCCGTTGCCTTTCCGTACCATACTTTCCGTGATGGCTTGGTTTATATTCACGGTAAATTACTTGTTCCTCCCATTGCTGATATACGCAACCGTTTATTGCAAGAATTCCATGCATCATTTGTGGGAGGACATGCTGGTGTTAAGGCAACACTGAATCGCTTATCTTCCACATTTACTTGGTGGGGTCTACAAAAAGATGTCAAGACATTTGTAAAGGAATGTGGCATTTGTCAGGCAATCAAAACTCCAACTCACAAACCTTATGGTTTGTTACAACCTTTGCCGACACCGGAGCAGCCGTGGCACGATATATCTATGGATTTTATCACGCATTTATGTTGGTGCACGGAATGCCTGTTGACTACGTCTACATCAAGTCTTAAGCCAAGATAGTCAACATAGGGTCTTGAGAGTTAAATTAGGGTTTTATATTGTTAATTTCGTTTTTGTGAACATAGGTTAGAGGTGATTCCGTTTTTATGTACACTAGTGATTCCACTTATTAGTCACTAGGTGATTCCACTCTTTAGTCACTAGGTGATTCCACTTATATGTCACTTAGTGTTTCCACTTTTGTGTCACTGACATATAAGTGAAATCAGAACAAGTATAAATACCCTCACAAGTGACTTCATTATGTACGTATGAGTGGAATCTGGTCATTAGCTTGGTAAAGGAACTCTGTCAAATTGAATTCAGAAAGCTAATAAAGAGAAGAAATTGAATGGAACAACTGTTGTTACTTTGGGTGCATTGATTCCGCCTTTACACGTGAAGATGAACTGCCTTGACTGACCTTTCGAGGTCGTAGAACGGTCCAACAAGTGGTATCAGAGCTTCAGGACGAGGAGTTCATACTACTACAGCTGATTCGACTGAATTTTCTTACTTCTACTCACTTTCTTTCATACTTTTTCGATTTGAGATAGTTCCTACGGTTGAAATTGTCTGAATTTCGAATATAATGTGTAAAACATACTATAAACAAACCCTAGAAAGTTTCAGGTTAAAATTCGGACTAAAACTTGGTGAAATTTGACTAAAACTTGATTTCGCTTTTACGGTAATCAAGTGATTTCGCTCATTCGGACAAGTTTAATTTCGCTTATTTGAACATACCTGATTTCGCTTATTCGGATACTTGATTTCGCTTATACGGACAAAGCCTATTTCGCTCATTTGGAACAAAGTGATTTCGCTTTTGTGACAAAGTGATTTCGCTTATTTGTCATCAATATTGTGATTTCGCTTATCAGTCACACAACTGATTTCGCTTTTATGTCATAAGTCTGATTCCACTTATTTGTCATTCCTGATTCCACTTATTTGTCATTCCTGATTCCACTTATTTGTCATTCCTGATTCCACTTATCTGTCACTTTGCTATTCCACTTATTTGTCACTATCTTTCAAGATTTCGGAAATTTGTCTAAGTGATTGTTGATTTTTCAGGAACGTACAAGATGGATGAAATAAAACCTTTTAAAGATACAAGAACAGAAGAACAAAAATTAGCATACAACAAACAGAGAGCTCACTGGAAGATGATGCGTATTTCTCGTATTTACTACGAAGCTAAAATGGCAAAAAGATGGGATGTCAATAGAGAATGTTATCTTGATCCTGATGGAAACATTGCTATTGATGATAAAACTCTTAGTGAGGAAGCTCTAGTTAAATGTTTTGCTGAAGAAGAAGAAGCTTTACAGAGAAAATGGTGGGGAGGTGACAAAGAGAATGAAAAAGAAAAAGAAAAAGATGAAACTTTAAATGACAATGAAGAAAATTCTAGTAATGCTGGTGTTCATAATGATGAAGTTACTACTAGTAATCAGTTGGCAGTGAATGATGATAAAGAAACTAAGAACATGCCAATATTTGATCATGGTGATTCAGATTCTGAGGAGGAGCAGATTTCAAGTCAAACAAAATGTGAAGTTATGATGACTGAAGAAGCTGTGAAAGAAGAAGTTACGGAAAAACAGCAGGTTCTTAAAGAAGTAATTTCCGAGAAAGAAGAATCCAAGAAGAATGGATCTTCAAGTTCTAAAATTGAGTGCTCGAAATGCGAAAAATCAGAAGCAGACAATGTGAAACTCTTGAAGGATGTGGAGAGTTTAACATTGAAAATCAAAAGCTTGAAGGATGAGAAAGAATCTGATAATAAACAGATTCTTGAAATGCAAGAAATTTGTGAGAGATTAAAGTCTGAAAATGTCAAACTGCTTAGTGATGTGAACAGTTTGACAGCAGAAAACAAAATTTTAAAAGAAAAAATTGAAAATTTTGAATATGAAAAATTAAAATTTGAAAAAGATTTTCAAAGTCAAATAAAGGTTTTAGAAGATGAAAAATCTGTCATTTTTAAAAATAATCTTGAAAAACAGATTGAAATAAATTCTCATCTTCAGAAAATCATTCGACTTGAAAATGAAGCTGAAATTGCTCGAAACAAAATTGATGAGCTTGAGAGTAAATTGAAAGGTTTTGTGAATTCTACATCACATGTTTGTCCAAAACCGATCAATTCTGTTCCAATAAGTGACAATGTCACAAATTTTGACAAGGTCAAAATTGAAAATTGTGATGAAATATCTGATGATGAAAAAGAAAAGAAAAGAAAATTATTTTTAGATTTACAAGAAAAATTTAAAAATACTGTTTTGCAATCTACTGAAACAGGTGAATGTTCTAAACAAAAACCTGTTAAGAAGAGTGTAGAACAGAAACAAAAAGATAAAAATTTGAAAAATCCTAAAAATGAAAATAAAAGCTCATCAGATATGTCATCCAATCATTATAAAAAATCACAAAAATCTAAAAATGAAAACTTACAAAATGTTGGTAATAAGTGGTGCAGGTTTGACCACAGTGCTTCAAAGCCAAAACCAGTTTTCAAGAAGAGTGATGATTACCACAAAGCCAGACAATGTTATGATCTAAGCATATGGTGTGAAAGTGGTGAATGGTACGATAACAGAGTGTGCTACACCTGTGGTGTGAGAGGACACATTGCTGTTAACTGCCAGAATTGGAATTATGAAACAAGAAGATGCTATAACTGTCATATCAGAGGACATATTGCCAGAGATTGCCCAAGGAGATCAATGGGAATATTGAGGGTTGAATCTCAAAGAATGGCAAAGAAACCAGTCAACGTCAAGCCCAAAGAACAGAAGGTTCAAGAACCTAAAGTTCAAGAAAAGAAAGTGAAGCTTTCTCAGGGGCAGAAAGACAGACTGAGGAAGAAGAGGAAGAAGGCAAGAGAATATCTGGAGAAAATTTTGTCTTCGGGTTCACCGGACAGATTGAATAAGAGTTCTGATGAATTAACTAACTCGATTGCAAAGTCAAGCAAGACGAATTCATCGGATACAAATCTGAGGACGAAAGAAAAAAAGAAGAAGAAGAAGAAAATGGTTGGTGATGAATCTGATGTGTCAAAGTCAGACAAACCACCATCAGGCAATGAATCTGACAGGTCAAAATCAGACAAGCCATGTGCAGGCAATGATTCTGGTTTGTCAAAGCCAGAAGAGCCCGTTGTTGAGGTAAAATCTGAGAATTCAGGTTTAACAATGGATGATGCAAATTTTCCATCATTGTTGAGCAAGAATTCAAAATCACCCAAGGCTGGTCAGGCTTGGGTGAATCTTTTCAAATAGAAAAACCTGACTTGCCGGAGTTCCCAGGTTGGTAAGCGTGGAACATGAATCGGCACATTTCTTGAGAAATTTCACTCTGGTGATTTTTCGCATTACATGTGGTAAATCAGGGACATTAAGTTGTACTTGATTTCCTACAAGTGTTTGTGTTGATAGAATCTTGAACTGTTAAATCTTTCAAAATGGTTAAAGGAGAACAAAGTGATGAAGTAATCCTCTAATCAACAAGTGGTTTGTTAATTCAACAAAACTAATTTTCCGGAAAAACCATTTTGATTAAAACAAACTTAAGTGTTTTGAAATCTAAATGGGAAAATAGTTTGTTGTCAGGGGGAGTTCTGATTGTTTATGCCAAGTGGATGGCGAATTGAAGTAATTCGATATCGGTTGTCAAAGTTTGTTTTCAAATTTTCCTTGAAAATCAAAATTGAAACATATTTTGATTTTAGGGGGAGAAAAATTTTAAAAAAATAGAAAATTTGAAAATGCCAAAAACATTGAAAAAGCAAAAAATGAGTTTTGGTGTATAAAAGAGGAAATGATAGTAAATCAGTGAACTATCACAGCATGCTAAAGATATGAATTGTCAAATGTGATAAACGGTCTCACGGATGATGTGTCAGTAGGTTTTTGCACATTCAGTAGATTGTGACGAGATATAAATCTAAATTCAAAGTTGCTTATATCGTGGGTAACATCTCTCGGATATATGGGTAACCCCCGAAATCTTGTATGAAGGATTCCTTTTTCTGATATACTAGGTTTTTATACTCAATGATGTCTGGGGTATTATTTCGGGACTTCTGCTGAATGGAAGTTCTGACCTAGTCCTTGAATAATACTTTCCGCAATGCTTGAAACATAGCATCACCCTCAGCATATATGATAAGACAATAAAATTGCTTAGCAATGCTGTTGTAAAAAAGATCCTCTAAAGGGGACACACTCAAAAGTTGAGTCATGATCTCTCTGCTGAACGGTAGTTCTGACCTGAGCTCTCATGATTCTTCATAATTTATTATCCCTTACAGATATCATTTGTGTTATAATTACCTGTAAGACTGAATATTGGGATCTGGATACGGGAGTATATTCTGAGGTGGGACACGTGATTAAGTTTAAGTATCTAAGACATTAAACTCGTATCTCGAAGCAGTTGAACTTTGTGTGAAAATTTAAGTGGACCAGTATACTGACAATCTAAGTGAATCGTTTTGAACTTAAAATGATTAAAGCTTAACGGTGCTAGTGATTTGTCTCATGAACTGATATGATCCTCTTACACAAACTCACAAAAATATTGTTTGTATATATTTGTTTACTGCATTTCTTTAAACTCAAAATTAAAAAAAAAAAATTTAGTGTGTTTTAGCATAAAGTTTTGAAAAAGTCAAAAAGATTTTTGACAACTGATGTTGAAAAGCTGATATTCAAAATTCGAGTGCTAAATATGATGAACTACATTGGTTTGGGAGAATATGTTGAAAACTTTGAATGTCATATACAAATGTTTTGTAAGATTGTGTGCTGAGTTAATCAAGGTCATTCATTTGAACTTGATGTAACTAGTATGTTTGTTGAATTAATGATTTCTACCAGTAAGTTTGTTAAATTCAATTGTTATAAATTTGTGAAACTTATGTTGAGGTAGAGGATGTGCAGGGTAACAGGTTTTGGACTTCATTATTCCCATGGAAGCTAAATGTCAAAGCTTGAACCAGATATCTCAGATTCTAGCATATCTAGAGGGGGAGTCTGTGAAAGGGGGAGTTTGGATCAACAGTCAAAGGGAAGTTTGAAGATGGAGCTAGGAAGAGAACTTGAACCTGTGAAGATTGAATGTTTGTGATGTGAAGACAGAGAGTTGAAGAAAAGACCAAGACTGAAGACTCGGAGCTGAAGACTTCGTCAACATCCAAGGGGGAGTCTATTGGTGCACGGAATGTCTGTTGACTACGTCTACATCAAGTCTTAAGCCAAGATAGTCAACATAGGGTCTTGAGAGTTAAATTAGGGTTTTATATTGTTAATTTCGTTTTTGTGAACATAGGTTAGAGGTGATTCCGTTTTTATGTACACTAGTGATTCCACTTATTAGTCACTAGGTGATTCCACTCTTTAGTCACTAGGTGATTCCACTTATATGTCACTTAGTGATTCCACTTTTGTGTCACTAACATATAAGTGAAATCAGAACAAGTATAAATACCCTCACAAGTGACTTCATTATGTACGTATGCGTGGAATCTGGTCATTAGCTTGGTAAAGGAACTCTGTCAAATTGAATTCAGAAAGCTAATAAAGAGAAGAAATTGAATGGAACAGTTGTTGTTACTTTACGTGCATTGATTCCGCCTTTACACGTGAAGATGAACTGCCTTGACTGACCTTTCGAGGTCGTAGAACGGTCCAACAATTTACCCCTATCCAAAGGTAAAAATGCAATCTGGGTTATTGTTGATCGTATGTCTAAGTTCGCTCATTTTATTGCTCTCGCACCCGGTTACACAGCCATATCCTTGGCTAAAATTTTCATGCACGAAGGATATCGGTTACATGGTCTCCCCAAGACAATTGTGTCTGATCGTGATCCGGTGTTCGTTAGTCGTTTTTGGCGAGAATTGTTCAAGATAATGGGTACAAAGCTTTTACACTCAAGTGCTTATCACCCACAAACTGACGGTCAATCCGAAGTAGTGAATCGAGGTCTCGAGATGTATTTACGGGCATTTGTTTGTGATGAACCAAAAAAATGGGAACGCTACTTGTACTTGGCCGAATTCTCCTACAATACCACCCATCACGCCGCGATTAACATGTCACCATTTCGAGCACTCTTGTAACACCCTAACTTTAAACCTTAAATTTAGACAAAAATGGTTTAAGTACAAAACTTTCATTAACGAAATTCATAAGTAACTAAGACCTTAATCAACTAATGACTAAGTTAAGACGTTTCAAAAATTGTTTAAACATGCGTTTACAACCCATTCACAAAAACTACAAGGATCTAAAATATTGCGGAAGCTTCAAAACGGAGTGTTCGGTTCTTCATTTAATCGCTTGATCGTCAACCGTAAGATCTACCAAAATTACCTATCATCAAAACCATTAAAAACATTAGTTTTGACGTTGTTATATAATATGACTTCAAGTTTAACAATACATATGAACTAGACCGTAATTTACGGTGAGACCTAGAATTGTTTGGTCGCCGTAAACCAGTAAAGAACTACCGTAACAGTCTTAACATCTACCGTAAATTACGGTGCTACCGTAATTTACGGTAGTACCTGGAAATCCTTATTTTTGCTTGTTTTGTTCAAGGCTCTCAAACCCAACTTTCGGATTTTGTTTTTCTAAGAATTCAATACATCAAATTCTAATATTTCTAACATGTTATATGTCAACCAATATCAAAATAGAATCCATTTATTCCGTAGTATTAATCATGCTTTATTTTGGTTATTCGACCCGTTTAGCTTGTCTACGGAAATTCCTTCCTTATGACCACTACCAACGGACTATAACCAATTTTTAACCAATTATTCTATATAACGACATAAATGCTTTATTTCATATCATAACATCAAATCTATTAAATGTAACGGGTCAAGTTACATACCTTAGCGCACGCCCTTCAACCGTGAATCCCCACCGGCTTGTCCACTTGACGTTCCGGTATCTTGTCCTATAGAGTTCAATTCAATACATTTTTAGAACTCTTTTCATATCATAATTCGCATAATACACCGGACATCATATTTATGCGTTTTAACTCGAAATTTCAATTTTTAAGCCTTCATAGAGGCATTTCAACAAACACTTCATATGCAGAATTTTTATATCTTTAGAAATCAACTTCTTAGCTTGCTAATTAGCTAACTTGACAACAATAGAGCCCTCCTATAGTGTTTTAAGCATCATATCTTTCTGGAATCACTTTCAACAATCAAATTACACTAGAATAACCCTTCTTAACCCTAGTGTTCATCATCATCTTGTAAACCCACAACCCACCTTCAAGGTGTTCATGGAACTTTCTGAATTTGGTCATGATTTCTCAAATAGTTAGCTAGGTTTTACTTCTAAACACCTAATCAACTTTAATCTAACCAAACAACACACATGCAAGCATCTAATTTCAGATTTTCAAAATCATGAGAATTTCAAGTTGAGAGAAAATCCTTAAATTTTACATACCTTGTAATCCTCTTGTGATGAGGATCACGATTCTATGCTCGGATTTTCGTTTGGACCAGATTTGCTCCTTCAATTGTGGATTTTAGTAGAATTCTAGGGTTGATTCATGGTGGGTGTCGCCCCTGATGTCTCTGGTCGACCAGGGAATTGAAGTGGGGGTTAAGTTTGTGTTTTGTTTGTTTATTAGATTTAAAGTTTCAGTTTTAACAACTTTAACCCCTTCACTTTGATCATTATTGATTTTAGTGAGCTTTAACTCTACTTTATGGTTATTTCTAGACTTTTAACTAATTAGGTTAAATTTCCTAGTTAGTAAATTCTCGTTTATTTAAACCTTACTAATTCCAGTTTAAGGTTTTACATTTTTCGGGGTGTTACAAGTCCACCCCCCTTAAAAAGGGTTTCGTCCTCGAAACCGCAATACGTACCAAATAAAGTAGGGTGAAGACGTCGCATTTCCTCTTCGGACTCCCATGTAGTGTCCGAACCCTTCCTATGCTCCCATTTGACTTTGACTTGATCGATTTGTTTATTTCGTAAACGTTTGACCTTTCTGTCTAAAATTTCAACCGGTCTCACCACATAATTTAGACTATTATCCACTTCGATATCATCGTAATGGATATAGGTTGTTTCGTCAGCTAGGCACTTTCTTAATTGAGATACGTGAAACGTGCCATGGATCCCACTTAGCTCCTCCGGTAGTTCAAGACGGTAAGCTA
>JARYGA010034075.1:0-46791 GCA_030545235.1 Helianthus tuberosus | reverse complement strand
ACGAGAGAGTGGCCGATCAGAACTATAAATAGGGGCCTCAGGCTTCAGTTATTCCTCGTTTAAAATTCTCGATCTCTCCCTCAATTCTCTAAATAGTAAAAACAATTCTCGGGCATAATACCCACTAAATAGTGAAGCTTTGCCTCGATGTAAGTATCATAACCCCCGATTACGTATTAGTTACTCTGCTCGATTGATCTAGTGCTCCGTAACGCATGTCGAGGCTCTGCCTGACTTAGTCGTTGGAGTTCTATCTCGGGGAGGGTATAGCTAATGTAAATTGGGTTATTATACTAACACGTGTGCATTGTTTAATTTAATAGATTTTAACCAGGAAGTCACCAGGAAATACCTAAAACAACAATATGAGTAATTCCTCTTTTTGTAAACTGTTTTTACAAAACCTTAATTGTTTTGAATTATATTTAATTGTGATTGTGTATTTGTAAATCTACAATTATTGTCGGTATGTTGGGGTTTTGTATACATAACTTGTTACTACACTGTGAGTAGTAGCATGACCACAAGTCAGGATTGACAGTACCGTGGGTGGTAATTAAAGTAGATGTTAAAAAATGTAATTGCTGGATTGCCCTCAATACTGTAAAATGATAAAACTTGGTTTGATTAAACCGGGATTCACTCACTAGTATTTTTCACTGACAAAAATGTTTTAAACGCGTTTCAGGTAACAAAATATGAAAGCGAAACAGAAGCCAGCTGGAGAGCACTGAAGGATTGGAAAAGTGGATATAAAAGTTACCTAAATTTTGAAGCAGTTTTATTTCAATAAATTAGGGTTTATCCCTATAAACAATGTTGTAATGGAAACTTGGGATCTTCCCATGTATTTATTATTATAAAAATATGGTGTTTTACTCTGATGAACTATTTTCTAACTACGGTCCTGATGTAATTTCCACTGCCAAATTAATAAACACCGATACCATCAGCTCTGAATAGGCCGCGACCGCCCGCCTCCCGGGGCAAGGGTCGGGGGTTGCGACATGTTATGTCAAATGAACTTGGGTTTTATCCCAAAGAGTTATTATAAAAAGTTTGGTGTTTTACTCTGATACAAATATATTTCCTAACTACGATCCTGATGTATTCCGCTGCCAAATTAATAAACACCGATACCACCCATCTGAGCTCGCGGCACCCACTCCCGGGGTGGCGGTCGGGGGTTGTGACACGTTATTCAATAAAGTAGTTTCTGTTCGTCTAGTTGAGGTCCTTCAACCCATTTTAAAGTTCCTGATTTGAATGACCCTTTTTTTAGAAACTGATGAATTTTTTGAACTAGATAAACCAAAGTCTAAATTTTTTGAGACTTCTATTCAAGAGAGTTATCCAAAAAAAATCTTCTTCAGCGAGTTGGTTTTATGAAGGTTATATGTCCATAAACAAGGAAGAGATGAAAATGGAATTAAGAAGAATGTGTATTGAAGAATGTTTCGAGTATACAGTGGATAAGTCATCAAAGAGCTGGTATGAAGCATCATGTCTAGCTCACGATTATGAGTAGCGTATTTGGTCATATAGCTAGGCGACAACAAGTATGTTTCATATTAAATATTTCAATGACAAACACACATGTTCGAAGACACAAACGTCTCCACATCTTCGTCAGGCAAATTCGAATGTTCTGGCAAGCTACCTAAAAGAGTCATTAAAATACAGTAGTTGCATACATTGATCCAACAATATAGTCAATGATTTTAGACAAAAATTTGAAGTGAACATATCTTACCCTAAGCTTGGCATGGAAAATGTCACACACTAGAACTTTTACAAGGAAGTAGCAAAAACTTGTTTGCCGTACTCCCAAATTATTGATACAATTTGGAGAAGGTGAATCCTGGAATAGTTACTCACATCAAGATTGATGAATTGAGTTCCTTTGAATTGGTATTTTCGCTATTGGTGTTGTGGTTAGTAATATTTTCTTGTTATAATTATTATTTTTTAATTACTTAATTTGATTTGTTAATCCCTTTTTAGTGTCAAATTTACTTTCAGATTCGCAGTTTTGTCACTAGTTTGCGACTAATAATTATCATCGATGCTTCACACTTGAGAGGTGAGTTTAGAGGAACATTGTTCTTGGTTGTTGGCATAGACGGTAACAACCAAATTTTGCATGTTGCTACTGGCAAATTCGATGGACATGGAGATAAGGACTATGTTTCCACATGCTTTGCACGGCTTGTGTTGTCACCACTTAAGTGTGAACGTACATTTATAGTCAAATAAAAAGAAGGAACATGAGTCCCTTTGGTGGAAGACTTGTAAATCCTATTGGATATTCGATTTTAATGAGTCGTTCAACAACTTATGCGCAACTGTACCTCGAGTAAGGGATACTCCGTTAAATATTAGGTTGGGGAAATGGTCAAAAGCACATTGTCCTGGTAAGTGATATTATTATATGACATCTAATAGTGCCGAGTCCATCAATGCTTTATCAAAACATCCACGAAAATTGCAGTCACCCAACTCATAGAATTCTTCGACAATCCGTTCAGAAATGGTTTTACGATCACCGAATCGAGGGTATGCAGCGGAAATACTTACTCATAAAGTAAGCGGGGAAAAATTCAAAAGAAAATTGAAGGGTCTCAGATATGGACTGTTTTTGGTGTCGGGTTAGACACTTTTGAAGCTGAAGACGGGAAAAAGAAAGATTTTGTCGATTTTTCGAATCAAACATGTAGTTGTCGTGTTTGGGAATTGTCTGATTTTCCTTGTGGTTATGTAATCATCGTTTCAATATTTTTAGGGGAAATGAATTGCAGCCATTATGCTTTTTGCGTGTCATTCCAACGAAGTATATGAGGATGTCATAAATCATCTCCCGCACAAATCTGAATGGGAGATAGCTGATGGATTAATTTATCTTCAACCACCGCATATTCCTAAATGACAAGCAAACCGACCTTGAGAAAATCACCGAATAATATCTTGAGGATAGGAACCAACGGCCCTTTAGTGTGGTAGGTGTAAATCGTATAGTCATCATCGCGACCGGTGTTTAGACCCCATGCCATCACATATTTCTTCTAGACATTATTCAAGCAAAGAAACTGCGGATCAATCACCATCTTCTACTTTCTTTGACCAAGAAGATTTTCAAGAATATGTAATTCGTAATACCTATCCCTCATATGACTTAGGTGAATTCTAGCCGTTGTGTTATTTTTTTATCTTGTAAATAATCGAATTTATATGTTTGATTGAGATAGTGGATAATGTTTTAATATCGCATTTCCAGAGGACAATCAACAAAAGGTAGAAGCTGAAACGGCTCTCCCGGTAGATTATGACCCATATGACGATTTTTTTATTGGAAATGGTCGTTAGAATGTGAACAACTCCAACAAGTCCCAAAGTGGTATGAACCTGACCCGGGTGAGAAGTACGTACCACGATCAGACGAGGATGTGGGTTACGAATTTGAATACAACTTTCATGATCCGTGAGAGAATGCGTGTGGCACTGATTCAAACTGCTCATTTGATTCCATCTTTAACTATTAGTTAGTAGTGGTTTTATTAAGTTTAATTATGTTATTAAAAAGGGCATTATTTTTGGAAGTAGTTTATATTTATTTAGTAATGTTTAATTATGAACTTTGGCTTAAAGTAATCTGAATATGTTTGATTACGTGTTTAGTAACTTGTTAACAATTACAGAAACACCTTCTTTTCGCATTACATATCGTACAAAATCTTTGTGGACTACCAAAAAATTAGAAACTAAAATACATAACATAAAAAAAACGTTAAAGACTAAAGTTTCCATCGACTCTGTCATTTCCATCTTTATCAAGGTCCGACACATGCTTAGGATAGGAGTGCTTTTTTGCTCACCCCGAGATATCTCACTTCGTCGGATGTTACTTGAAATTTTAAAGCTTAGAAAAACGTGGTATGAAACAAAGTTTAAACCAAATACATAATATTTTCAAAAACGTAGGAAAGTAGGAATACGTAGTATCTCATCTTTGTTAAAATGTGGTGTATGTTAAAAATTGTCAAGTCGGCGAATTCAAAAACGTAGGAAAGTAGGAATACGTAGTATCTCATCTTTGTTAAAATGTGGTGTATGTTAAAAATTGTCAAGTCGGCGAATCAATGAATATAAAGTAAATATAAAAAAATAAAAAAAAACTCTAAAATATAACAAACTTTGCGTCTAAGTTTAAAAAAAAACAAATATTCGCGTCTGTAAGACTACAACATTCCAGTCTTCCATGTGGCTCATTTCTATTGGCTAATGAGGATGCGTCTGTGCCAGAAGCAAAAGTTGCATGAATTTCAAGGATTGCGTCTACCCACACAGTCCATGTTCATTTTGATAAAGTGAGTTAGTCAAAGGTCGTTTTGGTGATTTTCCATTATAATAATCATAATCTAATAACTCTAAGGGCATGTTTGGCTAAGCTTTTTAAAACTTACTGGCTTTTTCAAAAAACCAATAAGTCAAAATAATATTTGGATAAAGGAAAATGACTTTTCAAATAATTTTTTAGCTATGGTGGAAAAGTCATTTTTAAAAGCTAGAATATCCTGATTTTTCAAAACTTTTTGGCTTATTGGCTTTTATCACCCACATAAGCTAATCCAAACATTTTTTTAAAAACTAGTTTTCAAAAAGTTATAAGTCAATAAGTATTTTTAACAAAAAGTCCTTTTTGAGTTAAATAAGCTTAGCCAAACATGCCCTAAAAGAAAAAGGAGAATCTTATACAACAAAATAACATAGCAGCCACCCCATCAAATAGGTGAAGCTCCCTTTTGGCTCCCTTTCGCAAGACCTTCCGGCGATCCGGCCACTGCCGCCTCCCGTCTCCGTTCGTCTACGTGTTCTAGCACCCGTTTGTTGAGCCTCTGTGTCTCACATGGTTAATCCATAACCTGAAAGGTATATATAATTTCATTGGTAGATTAGCTTCTATTTCGTATTTGTTTAATTGTAATTTTGATCATGTCGGGTACAGTATTGGTATTTATAAATAATTAATTACAAATCTAAATGAACATGGATTGCGTTTGGTGTAGACGCAATCTGAACATACCACGGGTTTAGATGACAGGGCAATGTGGAGCATGGATCGATTGTGGTAGTGTTGGTGAGGGTGCCAAAGGCGATGGCAGCAAGTAATGGAGAGATTCCAATTCATTTGATTGATGTATTTTCTAATTTGGAATATGTGCAGAGATATTTTAAATGTTTTTATTTGAAAAAAATTGAGTTAACTAATTAATCCAAACATGTTTTTAGAAATGGAATTCGGATTCTAGTTTCATTAAATTTAACGAATATCTATGTGTAAAACATTTTGTTATTCGTTAGAAAAAATTGTGGTGTATACATATCAATTATACAATTGAAAATCAATTGTTGTGTATCGTACAAATCAAATGTCTTTATCGGCTTTAACTACATATCTACCAAACCCTTAATTTGAAAATTAATTATTGTTTATAAGGCTCTACCGTCAAGTTATTTTTTTAATTTTTTTATTTCGATTTGTAATGTAAATAATGTTAAATCAATTTGTATTCGCGAATGAGGGATAGAGTGGAGGTTGTTGAAGCGTTTTATGGCATTGTGGCGTGTTGATACATGCATATTGAAGTCTAGAAATGAGTTAGTTTTTTTTGTACTCGACAAGCCAAGGTTGAAGATATATGTCAAGAAGTCAAATCCCGTGGGTTTATTTGGTGCTAGAGTAGGTTGAAAAACAAGGCGATAAGTTGGGATACTACTAAAAACTGGGTATTTGCGACCGCACTTACCGTCGCAAAAACGTCTCTGTTGCCATGTTGCGACAGTTTTGTAACCAAAAGAAGCAGTCTGAAAAACACTCGTCGCAATTTCCTTATCGTGACCTAGTTGCGACCGTTAATATATTTTTGCGACGAAGTTTGCGACCAACACGATGGTCGCAAATATTGCAACTGTTTTTGGTTTTGTACGACATTGTTTGCAACAGTCTTGTTGCGGTGTATTTGCGACTAAATGCCTTTGAAAAACTTGCGACCGTTTTGCGATCATGACTGTTTTGCGATCACTTTGGCTTGCGGCGACCGTTTGGCAGTCGCTTTGCCTTGCGAGCGTTTGGCGACCGCTTTGCCTTTCACATACTTGCAACAATTTCTGTGGCCGCAAAAGATTTTTTAACTTATTTATATTTTTAGCTTTATAGCCATTTTCTTTTTTAACCTGTTTATAATGCCACATATTTTAGACTTCAAACATCTATCGAGTTCTCATACTTATAAAGCATTCCACTCGAAAGATCAAATACCCATGTTATCATAACAATATACATATTCAAAATAACCTAACTCGAGGACTAGACGTTTGAAAACTTAACTTTTAGCATCACTTCAATATTTGACATCATTTTGTTTATAGCCTCTTTGTTCAACCTTTCTTTCTCGTCTTCTTTTTCTTTCACTATCTCTTGGATGATCACGTTCAACCTTTTCGATCTAAAAATATAACCAACGCAAAGTGTTAAGATTCAAATTATTAGTTGACCTATTGTCCTAACCAACCAGATTTAAACCAAAGAAATTGATGATATATATTGCTGTTCATATTGAAGTAACGTGATCATATATGATTACAACCTTTTCCCCGCCTTTTTGTGTGTGGTCGTGTAAATAAAATTAGCTGTTAAAAAATTATCAAGCCATTCATGAACTTTTAGGGGACTGTTTCAAGAAAAATAGTATTCGGACTAAAAATTCCATACATGCGTGTTTAACTTTTCTTAATATTTACAAGAAACCGAGTAAAATTTGACACATTTACGTCAAATCATGTTTTCAGTCTATTTCAACTTTTTCTTGGCTTCCCTTGTTCCCACACCCTCTATATCTTATTTTCACACCCCTAGTGTATACAGCCCGTATACAAAATATACGGCCCGTATAGAATGTTTTTAAATAAGAAAATGCGCAGATAATGTTTTTTTTTATTTTACTATATACGGCCCTTATATAGTTATACGAGCCGTATAGATGTTTATACGATTTGTAAAACGTATACGGCTCAATGGAATTATTTTGGTAGGTTTTTGATGTTACCAAATGTATACGGGCCGTATAACTGTATACGGCCCGTATATAAGGATGTTTTTTTCAAGTAAAAACACCATCATTCTAGGGTTTCTAAACTCTTCATCATCTTTAACAACATTGATCGGAACACGCCGCTTAAATTTATTCAGATCGGAACATTGATCGGAACACGCCGTTGAAAGGATTGTAGTAGTAGGACATTGGCACCACTGTGAAAATAATGAACGTATTATTGGCCATTATTCGACAGAGTAATCAGAAGTATTTTTTTTTAGTTGCTTCTCTTGTTAAGTTTCTAAACCAACCGAAATCCACAAATTCCAACAGTTTCTTCGTAGATTCCGTCGGGTTTTCAATGCCGGTTGATGAAACCGAAGCTGTATTTCTGTTGGTCAGTACTTCCGAGATCTGAACCAACCGAAATCCACAAATTCCAACAAATTGCATCAGGAAACTCAACTTGAATGGACGATATGTATCTTCTATCATGCAAGTTAACCAATAAACTGTCATAGTTGTCAAATTCGATTTCAAAAAATCTTTTCCTTTTCCTTCAATTTCTAGAACATTCTCCGTAACATGAAGTCGTGTCGGGTTCTTCTACTAGTGGTATTTTAATGAAGTATTGAAGATTGAATGTGCAAACCGCAACCGTTTTTTTACTACGGAAATGGTGGCTATGCGAAATAAAAACCCGCAACCGTTTTTTACTACGAAAACGGTGGCTATAACCGTTTTTTACTACGGAAACGGTGGCTATGCGAAATACAAACCGCAATCTTTTGTGACTATGGGAAACACAAGTTTTCTTTTTGAGCTTGATGGATGTCCGTTATCTCAGTTGAGCTTGATGGTTCTTCGTTGAGGAAACCAAACGTAGACGGAGATGATAGGCCTGGTAACCGGAAGAGAAAAAACCCCAGCGACGACGTCGACGTAAAAGAGCCTGTATTAGAAACCATCCTATGTTTTTTACCAACCGAAGAGGCAGTAAGGACAAGTATTCTCTTTTAACCAACTGTCCATCACTTAAGACCTTGAAAGATTTGTTGAAATCGAAGAAAAGAGTAACTAGCAGAAGACGTGTCGGGTTCTTCTGCTAGTTATTCGGAATGTTTCGAATCATCACAGAAGACGTGTCGGGTTTGTATTTCCCATAGCCACTGTTTCCGTATACAAAACGGATGTGGTTTGCATATTCAATCTTCATTGCTTCATTAAAATTACAACACACGATAAGTTTACTTCTTGTTACAAATGCAGCAGTAGGATCCGTACTTAAAGGTCTCTCTAAAATGCTTGGTAAATTGCATCAACTCTCCTATGAATGACAACTTGAGGGGTCTAGTTAACTTTTAGTTGAGTCTCTTGTTAAGTGAGACATTTCATAGAGAACAAGTTCACAGCAGAATGAAATATTCTAACCCCTACCTGGAAACAGTGTATGTGCTTGTGTTGTAGTTAAACAGACTCTTTCAATCAAAGTTAAGGAATGCATACACAAATAGTTCTAGTGGACGAAGCAAAGAGACCGTTGTGTATATGAATCAGGTTATTCGAATGTAAGTGGATCGAGTGATACGCTTATCTATTCTGGTCAAGGTGGGCATGGTTTGTTCGGGGAGTAAATCACCACCTAAAACATTGGAATCGGGTTCTCAAACAAACCAACAAAATCCTGATAGTGAAAAACATCAGCAACCATTTTTTCTTTTCCTTCAATTTCGAGAACATTCTCCCTGTGTATGTGCTTGTGCTGTAGAAACCGGTGATGAATTTGTGTATACAACTGAACGTTAATTGATATTGTTTTAGACAACAACAGATAATGAACAGATTGTTGGTGGATAACGCAAACAAGTTCTCCACAGTTTGTTATTTAGATCTCTATTCGGTCATCTTTTCAAACTGCAACACGCGATAAGTTTAAACTTTATAGTGTGTGATTTGACCAGGAAATGATTGGAGGTGAAGGTTCAGTTCACGAAAAGTTTCTTACGAAATGTACGTGACAAAACAAGTATGTTGGGAATTAAACGCATGCACGTGACAAAACAAGGATCGTTCTAATAGATTAAAGAGAATAAACCAAGTACAAACCATCTGCTTTCTGAATCTTAATGTTAACTTTGACTCATAAACCCTTAAATCCCAACGCTTCTCTAAAAAAATTTGTTCATTTCCTTTTCATGAGGTAAAACCGGTTTCAACATCAAGGATTGTTTTTCACCCTGTGTGAGCATTGGAAGCCCGACAAACAGTCTTGCAATTACGTCTTCAATCAAGACCGCATTGTTAATTTTAATGATGATTCGAAACATTCTGAATAACTACCAGAATAACCCGACACGTCTTCTATGATGATTCGAAACATTCACGAACCACAATGGACTCAAACTCATACTACTCACCCTCCCCTAAGGAAAGGTTTTCCCGACGACTCAAGATAAAGCAGTTGGTTTGTGTTCATATCAGCGTTGTTTATCACCCTGTGTGAGCATTGTAAGCCCGACCACTAGCAGAAGAACCCGACACGTCTTCTATGATGATTCGAAACATTCACGAACAACAATGGACTCACACTCATTGTTGCGAATTTGGTTTCTTCGGTACAGGCTGATGAAACCGAAGATTCAGACTCCTTACAACTCTCATCAAATGCCTCACCCTTCCTTTAATTCTATAAATATTAAATAAAGAATAACACCATGACCGTAATCCCGCGTTGATAGCTTCCGTTTTATTACAGTCATACGACACGTTTTCTTGTTCTTCAATCTTTGTTACTTGTTAATGTTTTATTTTTTTCTACTTTTAGAAAGGTTTGAGCACCTCCGACTGTAAAATATCTAGTGTGATTTACACCTTAAATCCCTTAAATACTTTGAGAAAAATCAAATTTTCGTTTCATACGGGCCGTATAAAAGTATACGACCCGTATACATGTTCGTATACATTGTATACGACCAGGCAAACTAATTTACACATGGTGTATACGGGCCGTATACTCTTATACGGCCCGTATGGTATAAAATAATACTGACAAAGTCAGCTGGCACAGATTTTGTTATTTTTTTTATTCTATACGGGCGTATAACAGTATACGGCCCGTATACATCATGTGTAAATAAGTTTTTCCCATGTGTTAATATTACGACCCCTTTTTTTTCAAATGTTATTTTTTTCCTTTTTTTTCATGATTCAGTTTTTTATAAACTATTATAACACATGACATGTCACGTTATTATTCACTATAGAAATTAAATTCACTACAAGAATTAACCACTTTTAGCGGCGACACCATTAGCAGCGACAGGCCAAATGTCGCCGCTATTGGTCGATCCGCGTCCCGGAGTCTGAAACCAAACCCCAGCCGTTGATCCTTATCCTGATCTAACGGTTGGGGATTGAAAGGGCATTAGCGGCGACAAGACAATAGGCATTAGCGGCGACAATTGTCTCCGCTAAAAGTCAATCCGTGTGAAGCTTTAAAAGAGCTGATCTCTACCCTTGATGAGAGTATGATCCAACGGTTTGGGCTCCTTCCTGCTTTCTCTTCCTTCAACAAACACACTCACCCACAAACACAATCACCAAAGTCCATCATCTTCACAGCAACAACAACCTGCTACCACCACCACCGGATCGCCACCACCGGATCGCCACCACCATGAAGCTACCACCGCCACCCAGAAGCTCCACCCACCACCGTTGGACCGCCATCATTAAGCTCCACCCCCACCACCACTGGAACCACCGTTGAACCACCATCATCAAGCTCCACCACCACCATTATCAAGCTCCAACACCACCATTATCAAGTTGCACCACCAACACCGTGAATCTATCTCAGGCGCCGTTGAACCACCGTTAACCGCCATCATCAAGCTCAAGTTCCGGCCAGTTTCGTTTTATTGTTTAGAAAATGTATAGTTCCGACAAGTTCCGGCTAGTTTCATTTTATCGTTTTATTGTTTAGAAAATGTATAGTTCCGACAAGTTTTTGATAGTACCGTTGAATCCATTTTTTGAGATGAGAATTTGAATGAAAAGTTATGTAATCTTTAAATTTATTAGTTCCGACAAGTTTTTGATAAACGATTTGTTATGTAATCTCCGACAATCTATCTCAGGCGATCTTTCCTTTGAATTCTCCGGCAAGAGCATTAGCGGCGACGGTATCAATAGCGGCGACAACCAGGCCAATAGCGACCCATCAATACCGGCGACCCTTTAGCGGCGACATGTCGCCGCTAAAAGGTAATAGCAGCGACACATATGGGCAATAGCGGCGACAGCTGTCGCCGCTAAAGGTGCCAGTTTCTTGTAGTGATTGTCTAAAGAAGACAGAAGGATAAGCAAGCTTAAACCATGTGCTAATGTGTTAATTTTGAAGTGCTTATGTTTACTAAAACATGTAACTTTACTCCTTGTAAAAACATATTTTTTTCTTGGTTTCTTGTCAATATAATGCGTAAGCAAAGGTTATGCATGTTATTTTCTTAATCAAAATGGTATACTCTCTTATTAATTAAATGTCCAAAACGATCATTTTAGTTATTTACATTTTCTAAATTTTGATTTAACAAAACTTTCTTGAAATTAATTATATTGGGAACTCTATTATTTTCATCACTAAACTAACGTGCATGATATTTATGGTTGAATAAGACATGCAATTGTTATATGTGAGGGGCACCCCTTGCTTAGATTCATTCAACTTCTATATAAATCAACTTTGTGCATAAAGTCTCTCCACAACAAACAATAGTTCTAAACCTTAGTCTCTTAACAATTTGCTTGTTAAGATGACCACACTTCCATTTTTAGCAACCCTCATTTCTTTCTTGTTCTTCCTTCTTTCTTTTGAGGTGCATGGT
The DNA here is from genome assembly GCA_030545235.1 of Helianthus tuberosus. Taxonomy (NCBI): domain Eukaryota; kingdom Viridiplantae; phylum Streptophyta; class Magnoliopsida; order Asterales; family Asteraceae; genus Helianthus; species Helianthus tuberosus. Next base: position 34,814 of record JARYGA010034075.1, on the reverse strand, counting down.
TACCCCATATCCGAGATTCGGTCATGGTGTAACCAAACACCTCATCCAGAACCCTGTGAGCACGTCTTATCTAGTAAGCCAAATTACGGCACAATAAGACACAAACATGACTTCATCAAAGCATTGTTGAAAGTTACCCTAGAGCGAGCAACAGATGCTGAGTCAAACACTCGAGGGCTTGGGGCAAAGTGCCATAACCTTCTTGAAAAGACCGCTTGGAGTGATTGTGTCAGGCTTTATGAAAACACTGTCCAAAGGATCAACATGACTATTGCTCCTAATCAAAAGTGTAGCAAGGTTGAAATGCAAACCTGGCTAAGCACGGCTCTCACGAACCTCGAGACATGTAAGATCGGGTTCGAGGAGCTAGGGGCTGGTGACTACTTGTTGCCACTAATGAACAACAACAATGTCTCCTCCTTAATCAGCAATACATTAGCAATGAACAAAGGAAAAAAATCATCGGATTACGAGCCTCGTTACCAAAAGGGGTTTCCTACTTGGGTGAAACCCGGTGATCGGAAGCTATTACAATCTTCAAACCCCTCTTCTCAGGCGAATGCAGTCGTAGCTCAAGACGGTTCGGGTGATTATAAGACTATTGGAAGCGCGGTAGCGGCAGCGAAATCGAGTGGAGGGAGGTATGTGATATATGTGAAGGCAGGCACTTACAATGAGTACATTGAGATTAAACCTAATAACATAATGTTAGTTGGAGATGGAATAGGAAAAACCATCATAACTGGCAGTAGAAGTGTTGGAGGATCAGGTTCTACATCTTTTGGGTCAGCCACTATGGGTAAACTCCACATAAATTATACTTTGTCAACTTATAACTAAAAGTTAGGGGTTATAACCATTGGTTTCAGGATACTGGCATTTTGCTTTTTATATATAAAATTTAAGTAGTTTTACAAAAAAAAAAAAAATAACAAAAAACATAACTAGCACCCACTATTTTAACCTGAATATAACCTTAATGAATTCAAATAAAATGTTATGGTTCCGTCACTCAGTAATTAACCATTTTTCATGAATCCAGGGGTAGATGGAGACAGATTCATCGGCCGCGGTTTCACGGTCAGAAACACCGCGGGGCCACAAAACCACCAAGCCGTGGCCTTGCGAAGCGATTCTGACCTCTCGGTTTTCTACCAATGCAGCTTTGAAGGGTACCAAGACACGCTTTACGTTCTTTCGAATCGACAATTTTATAGAGAATGTAACATATACGGCACAGTTGATTTCATTTTCGGCAATGCAGCAGCCGTACTTCAAAACTGCAACATTTACGCCCGTGACCCTCCAAACAAGACCAACACGTTGACCGCACAAGGACGAACCGACCCGAACCAAAACACTGGAATCTCAATCCATAACTGTCGGGTCACGGCTGCTTCGAGCCTAAACGGTGTTAAAACATATCTCGGAAGGCCGTGGAAGCAATACTCGAGGACCGTTTTTATGAAAACCTACCTCGATGGTATTGTGAACCCCGCGGGTTGGATGCCATGGAGCGGTAACTTCGCACTTGACACATTGTATTATGGCGAGTACATGAACACGGGCCCAGGTTCATCAACTGCGAATCGGGTTAACTGGAAAGGTTACCATGTGATCACTAACGCGGCCGAGGCCGCGAAGTTCACTCCGGGGAGCTTCATTGCTGGTGGATCATGGTTGCCGGGCACAGGGGTGCCCTGGACCAGTGGCCTTTAATTCACTCATCAAATAAGTCATAGCTATAATTTTCTTATACGTATGTTAATTGGTTATTAATTGCATGTTTTAAAGCTTCAAAATAAGTAAATAATGGGTGGCTATGAAAGCTTGCCATTATAGGCAAACCTTTTAATATATACATTATACATTCATACGGATAATAATTGATACTTGATAAATGATTTATAAAACGTCAAACTATACTAAATTTTCATTAAACTTAGAATAGCAAATTACAAATCATGGGTTGGTAGACGGGCAACAAGCTGCGCCGCCATCCCCTTTTGAATTGCAAATCCTACTCGGCTAAACACATAAGTATAGGCCTACAGACACTGTCGCATGCGCAAGTGCTGCCTTTTGAACCCGCTTCAAGAAACCGGACGCCACAGGGGCCAGATAACCAAAGGTATCGAACGCGAAAGGAAGGCATGTTGATTATCTATGCAGGCCTGCTCGTGCTTGGATATTTTCCCCGCCTCAGCCTTCCGCGTCGCTTGCCCTGAAACAAAACTACTTCCCCTGAAACCGGCAAGAGGCGACACCCCCGTGAGATCAATACAAGCATGCTTACCCCCGGACCATCCAAAAACCAGCACATCGGCTGGTCGAAGGGAAGACCTCCCCTCTTTCGGGTCCATTAGGAAATTAAAACCTTGTTACTGTAGTGGAGTGTTTGATAATAATTGAAAGATGTGATCATCATTCAAATTTAGTTGTTTGTAATTTACATATTGGGTACCCTTTTCAAATAGATAATCGCATGCATAGAGTGTATTTTTTTTATCAAACCATATAAAATACACACCATTTAGAATAAATACATTTTAGCACAGAAATTTATAATGTACGAGCGAAGGTTGATACACGAATGATAGTGGGGTAGGGGTGTTTATCACTCACCACTCACTCATCACTCACAACATCCAATCAAGATTTAGTGGAAATGTCCATCACTCACCAGACACTCATCTTTATTTAAAAAAAAACATCACACAATCACACACAACACGTTATACGTTTGACTCGTTTTTAAATTGACGCGTTATAGAACGTGGTGGCGGCGGTGTTATTTGTTGTTCCACGTATGATGGAGGACCATCACGGGGGCACCCGTCCCCCGAATAGAGAAAACATGTTTCATCTAAGAAAATTTAATTCTGATCCATGAAGGGGAGGAGAAGCGCGCCTATGAATTCACGTATCTCATAGCTAGGTGTTAACACAATATCATTTTTAAACGAATGCCTACCGTATAATCCACCATCTCTCTTTCTCATTGTATTTCGTCAACACTAGATAAATGCATATTATAATTATGTACCTTGTAACGTTATTTTTTTTTTACTATGAATAATTTTTGTAACACCCACCCTGTAACCCGGGTGATTGTGCACAATTGATACACTTACAGCGGAAACAAACTAAACTTTTATTAAAACTTATAATAGTCTGAGTACAACACTTTATTTATTTACAAACTTTCGGCAACTAAGAACTCCTTGATCTTCTAAAACTCCACAACTGTCAAGTAGTTCCTATAGCTTTCCTCATGACTCGCCTGAGATAAGTATACTCAAAACGACGTCAGATATATACTGGTGAGCTCATACTATACAATTTTTATAAAGACATACCACAGTTTACATTATATGCATACACAATATGGGCATGTGACCACATTATAGTCAGGTTGGGCCTCATTAAACCTTATAGGTCACATTTGACTTGTCACAAACCACCGTACAAGAGTCATACTGGTCCTCCAGCTGTGTCCCCCCTACGGCCGTCACATAGGTATGAGTGTGTGTCGCTGGACCTTATAAGCACGAAGTGCCTGTGGGTACAACACCTTATTACCCTTCCCAGAGTGACACACCTCATTAAGCATAATATGATCCCATATACCCCTACTGACACATGCATAGTGCAGCATTCTCATTATTACCAGTTATGGACGAGTATACTATCACAGTTTAAAAGACAAGTATGATAACTCACCTTATTAGCAATTGCTTAACTGCCGCTAGTATGACTGGGTTATGTCTCAAGGTCCTGACACAATTACATAATCTTAGGTTAGGTAATGGTACACCTAACTAGTCATTATCATGGTTGGATATTGGTTAATGCTGCCTTGTTTAAGCATGGGTGATCAGTCCATGCCTAACTAAGGCTAGGCTACCCAATACCCACCCCTGACAATAACCCTAGTACCTAAAAATAATACTAACACTACTACTACTAATATATTATTACTAATAATAAAACTAATATTAACTACTAAAAATAAATAATAAATAACTAAACATAAACTTAAACGAGAGTATACCTCAAAACTATCTACGGCACCTTGATGTAGAGTTTCCCCACTCCTGCTCCTACTCGTGCTCCAAAAACGACTACTAACAACACCCAACAGGGTATCTTATACTCGGGATTCTCAATACTAGAGCGTTCCCGTTAAAATTTTGGTGTATCTAAAATTCTACAATTTAACTCATATATATATGTGAAGCAAGCAAGCACCTCAATGGCTTTCTGGGCGATGTGGGACAACTGACGTGCTAGCTAGCTAGCTTGACGTGCTAGCTAGCTTAGTTATATTATTTCAGGAGTTAACTGCCATTTTCGTCCCTGTGGTTTGGTCACTTTGGCCATTTCAGTCCATTTTTCAAAAATGCGTCATTTTCCTCCCCGACGTTCTAGAAAGGTGCCATTTCAGTCCAAAAATCATAACCCAGTTAAGTCAGTTTGTAAATAAGGACTGATTGTGTAAATTTGTAACATAAAGGACCATTTAAGGAAAATTGCGCATTTTTGAAAAATGGACTGAAATGGCCAAAGTGACCAAACCACAGGGACGAAAATGGCACCAGTTCGTCTCTCTCTCTAAACCACCACCACCACCATCACCTTCGCCTCCACCGCCGCCGCACCAGTTCCCACCACCGCCACCACCCGTTCTATCTCTACACTCTCCACCACCTGCATCACCAGTTCCCACCACCGCCACCACAGCCACTGCCACCACCATCACCACTGCCGCCGCCTGCAACTCACCACTGCAGCCGCCTGCAACTCACCGGAAAAACGGCACCCCCACCGTCGCCGGTTCTCTCTCCCGCCTCCCTCTCTCTCTCTCTCTCGTCGTTATCTCTCTCTCTCACTCCGACTGTGATAATGATTGATGAAGATGAGTTGCAGGTTGTCGGTTTTACAGCGGTGAACGGAGGTGATGACAGAGGTGAACGGTGGTTTACGGTGAAGTGGTGGTGGGTTATGGTGATGGTGCAGCGGTGAGCAGACGGTGGTGTTAATGGTTGTCGGAGGTTTGCCGGGGTTTTTGTCGGAGGTTTGCCGGAGAACCGGACTCGAGACCTGAAACCAATCATAACCAACCATCGTTGCTGCCGCCGGACACGAACCAGAACTCTTCGGAGCAAAACGAAAAACCATCACCACCGCCGTCGCCGATCTTTCTCTACTCTCTCTCTCATCCTTTCTGCCTTGCCGTTGCCGCCGCCATGGTGGCGGAGTTGTTGCTGTTCTCCGCTACCACCAGGAGACAGTGGTGGCTGGATAATCTCCGGAAAGCTGATAGATGTTTATCGGAGAGGGGGTGTAGGTAGGAGATGACGAAAAGGGCGGAGGAGATGTGCGTGTGGCCGGAGAAGTCGCCGGAATTGGCGCCGGTCGTTGGAGAAGTGAGAGGGAACAGGAGTGCGGCCACCACTGTGTTATATATTTATAGATTTTACTTAAATGGTCCTTTATGTTACAAATTTACACAATCAGTCCTTATTTACAAACTGACTTAACTGGGTTATGATTTTTGGACTGAAATGGCACCTTTCCAGAACGTCGGGGAGGAAAATGGCGCATTTTTGAAAAATGGACTGAAATGGCCAAAGTGACCAAACCACAGGGACGAAAATGGCAGTTAACTCTTATTTCAGCTGCTTCACTCGTTTTTCTTGTATAACTTTTAAAATATGACGTTTTATAAAACGATGAATATGTCATTAGAACGAGCATATTTTTATCTACGTTTTAACCTAAGTTTCATTAAAAATGGAGTAAGGTCAAAAATAATATATTTAATTATTAATATTAAACGGTCTCCTATACTAGCTAAGGCTTGTCAAGATATTTCATCTTTCACACCATCATCTTACTCGTTTAACAATATATGAAATATAAATTACATATTTCATACGTTTATAAACAGTATATTAAGGTTCGGGGTATTACATCCTTCCCTCTTTACAAAAATTTCGTCCTCGAAATTAGTCATCACTTAAAAAGATGAGGGTACTTATCTTTCATTATGTTTTCTAATTCCCATGTAAAGTTGGTCCATGACGTGCGTTCCACTTGACTTTGACTAATGGGATTTCCTTCTTGCGTAACTTTTTAACCTTCCTATCTTCGATTTGTAGTGGTTCTTCAATGAAGTTGAGTTTGTCGTCAACCTGTACGTCTTCCAGGGGTATTTGTTGGGCTTCGTTCACTAGGTACTTCCTTAAATTTGATACATGAAAAGTATTATGTATTCCTGCCAGCTGTTCAGGAAGTTTTAGCCGATAAGCCACTGGTCCTACTTTGCTTGTTACTTCAAACGGCCCAATGTATCGGGGTTTCAACTTTCCCTTCTTTCCAAACCAAATCACTCCTTTCAGAGGTGATACCTTAAGCATTACTTTATCCCCTATTTGGAACTCTAGGGGTTTATGCCTCTGATCTGCATAACTCTTTTGTCGATCTTGAGCACTTTTCATCCTTTCTTTGATTTGCTGAATCTTTTCGGTGGTCTCCACAATGATTTCTGGTCCTGACAGTTGACTTTCCCCTACTTCCGTCCAACAGATAGGAGTTCGGCACCTTCTTCCGTATAAAGCTTCATAAGGTGCAGCTTTGATGCTGGCGTGATAGCTATTATTGTAGGCAAATTCGATGAGTGGTAGATGAGTGTCCCAACTTCCACCAAAATCAATTACACAAGCCCGAAGCATGTCTTCTAATGTCTGAATAGTCCGTTCACTCTGCCCATCCGTCTGAGGATGATATGCAGTGCTTAGATTAAGCTTGGTTCCCAACTCTTGTTGGAAACTTTGCCAGAATTTAGATGTGAAACGACTATCTCTTTCTGATATGATCGATACAGGCACCCCATGTCGTGAGACTATTTTTTTGATGTAAATTTGAGCTAGCTTGTTCAACTTATAGTCCTCACGAATTGGCACGAAGTGTGCAGACTTCGTCAGTCTGTCCACTATTACCCAAATAGTATCATAATTGTGACTTGACCTTGGGAGCTTCGTGATAAAATCCATGGTGATTTTCTCCCATTTCCATTCTGGAATCTCTGGTTGTTGCAAGTATCCAGAGGGTTTTTGATGTTCTGCCTTCACCTTAAGGCATGTAAGGCACTTTTCCACATAATTGGCAACAGATCACTTCATTCCCGGCCACCAATAATCTCTCCTTAAATCCTTATACATCTTGTCACTGCCAGGGTGAATGGAATACTTAGACTTATGAGCTTTGTTGGATCTGAGTTTGGTATTGTTTGTGTTTTTACGTTTGAATTAGATGAAGATGGATGAGTTGTGCAGCGGAATTAAGATGGAAACAAACTTTGTACACAATCAAACGGGAGAATTGCTTTGATCAAACATTTTTCACAAAGAACCGAAGGATTGAATTTATTTCAATTACGATTACAATGCAATGCTGAACACAAACTCCCCCTCAGCCAGAGCTCAGTGTTTGTTCGTGCAGGAAGAGAATTTTGCAAAGAGCTAAATAGAACAGTACAGAGCACTGTTCTATTTATAGGCACTAGCAAACCACTGAGCATCTAAGCTGATGTCACCATGAAAGTGACATCTAACCTCCTAACAAACTCTAACCTCTGATCAATACAAACACTGCTATGCTAACTACTGCTATTACATTTCATTACATAAAAGACATCTAAATAGCTGCTGCATCCTTCCACTGCTGTGAACCCAACAGTACTTGTCCGGATCAGCAGTGCTTGACTCAAGGCAGTAGATTGAACAGCAGAACTTTAGTCTTTCATCAGGCCTTTACTTGATCAGTAGTTTGTACGTCAGCACTTTGCACGATCAGTAGATAGGAGGTCAGCAGATGTTGAAACCACTTTCAAGGGGAGAGACTTGTATGTAACATCTGCTTATTCTGGATCCACTGCTCAGATCCAGTTTTGGCTTTAATTATCTGTTCCTTTGGTAGGGTTCAATCCCAACAATCTCCCCCTGGAACAGATAATGCCAAAACCCTTCATTATTGTGGAACTTTATTGCCTCATCAACAGCTCCCTTATCTGACCTTTAAGTTGTAACTCAAAGTCTAGGGCGTCTGTGTCATCTTCATCCCTACCAAGTGGAAGATCAAGGAGATCCTGCATATCTTCAAGACTCAGGCCAAGAGCTTGTTCCCTTGTTATTTTCTTCACTTCTCCACCAGACCTGAACATAGTCAATACACGGGTCTGTTTGTCAGTTTTCCATTTTAGTACTTTTGAGCCTGGTGGGTTTCTTGGGAGATTTTTATTGGATGAGGTGTTTGGTGAAGCTGGCCTATTGATGACTGTCTGAGCAGCACTTGCAGTTTGATCCAAACCAAGAGTTTTTATAATCATTTTCTTTATGCCTTCTTTTACCAGGGCATCTCCTTTTATTAGCTCTTGGATGGTTTCACCACCCAACTGTTTTTGTTGCCTTCTTTTGTAGATGGCTGAACCAGCTGGAGTAGTGGCTCTCCTGATTTGCAGTTTTGATGGTCTTTTTGAAACCTCTGCTTCAGGATAGTCAGGCTTTTGAGGAACTGTGGGATCTTTCTTTCTTAGTTCCTTCAACCTTTTGTAGGTGGCCCTGACTACATCTTCTTTCCATCTTGCCACTTGATTTTTAGACCCATAATCAGCAGCAACCAATTCCTCTTTCATTGTCCTCAGCTCTACTTTTTTATCAGGTACAATCTTTTTGAACTTTGCCCAAACTGGAGGGGTATGTTTGACCTTATTCTTTATCATTTCCTGAATCCTGGCTGCTTCATTTTCAAGTTCAGAAATGGTCCACTACTTGTACATGTTCTTTTCTCCCTTGTACTTTTTGGTTGCCATGATGCTTTCAATGTAGTCTTTTCTCAAGGTTTCATCTGCTCTCTCTGAGATCTGTTGACATACATTTTTGGCAAATTGCTCTAAGGATCTGACTTGTGTGAGCAAGAATTGATAATTCTGCTGAATTTCTCTATCAGTTTTTCCTTGTGCATTTCTTTTTGAGATATCATCTGCTTGTTTAGATTTGACTTTCAAATATTCTTCAATATTGTTTGGCCTTGGATATCCTTTAACTGATGGCAACTTCCTTTTAGCAGGGTCATCCTCATAGTAGAAAGATTTGATCTCTTCTGTAACTGCTTCAAGTTCTAGAGGAAATTTGACACCTGCAGGAGTAATGACAGGGATTGATTGTTGTACTGGAGCTGATGAGAGAGGAACAGGTTTGGGAATTGTAACAAGTGATAGAGATGTTGAAGATGTTGGTGGTGGTGATGGTGAATCATCATCTGGTATGAAAATCCTTCTCCTTTTAATTTTAGGAGAGGCAGATGATGTTTTGGGTGGATCAGTGGTGGTGATTTGAGTGGCAATGGTTTGTGATTGACTAACAGCTGTTGAAACAACTGGTGTTTCAACCACTGTTGTCATTACATCAGATGTTGTAACATCTGTTGTCTTCTACTTTTTGGCAGGAGGAGATGGTGGTGAGGTTATTTTTGGTGGTGATGGTGGTGAGGTTGTTTTTGGTGGTGATGGTGGTGAGGTTGTTTTTGGTGGTGATGGTGGTGGTGGTAAGGCAGTGGTTGTGGTGTGTGTTGAAGTGGTGTGTGTTGAAGTGATAAAAAATGTTGAAACCTCTAAAGTACCAGCAGTAGTTGATAGAGCAGGAGTCATAACAGCTGTTTGGATGGAGGTTTGATGTTGGAGGCTTTTGGATGATGGTTTAGGAGTATGCTTTTTGAGTCTGGATGGTGTGGACTTTATGTTCCCTCACTTTTCTAGTGGGATTTCTTTTTAGCTCAGGATTTTGAACATCCTTTAGCCCAGAACAACCCTGCGAATTCAGCTCCATGTAAGCTCTTTTCTCCTTGTTCCACCTTGACATATCCTTTGCCGCTCTGTCCCTTTTAACACTTGCTATAGCTTCATCAAGTGCATTTTGAGTAACATCAACCTTTTTGCTACCATCTGGCAAAGGTATCTGCTTGGTCATATTCTCCATTTCTGGTTCTATGTAGAGACCATCATCTACTCCCGTCTTCTGCCATTCTTTAATTTTCTCCCCCTTTTTGGCATTATCTGAGGGTAATTGATCAATGAAAAGTACAGTTGGAGGAGCAGTGCTAGTGGTATTGAAGATGTGGGCCTTGAGTGCCTAGATGTCTGCTTGTGTGTTCTTGAACCTAAACTCCATAATGTTTCTCAGCTTTTGTACATGTATTTCATGTTGCTGATCAGCCATTTGTTTTTGTTGCTGGAGAAAAGGTTGAAATAGATTCCAGAGCTCATTTGCAGCAGGTGCTTGTGGTGGAGCAGATGCTTGAGGTGGAATAACAGTGGATTGCATCTTATGTACTTTCAACAACTGTTGTAGCATGCCTTTGATATCTGCAACAGTTGTATCCAGTTTTTCAATTCGTTCCATCAAATCCAGGTATTTTAAACCATCACCCATTTTAATGGGATCATCTGATTTCCCACTAGCAGTGGTTTTATCAGTGGTTGAGGTAGGGAGTGTACTCCAAACATTAACCACTGATGCCCCTTTTTCTTGGTACTGGGGTCTTCTTCCTTCAACACTTGACAACCTTTTGATGTTACCAGTGGTAAAAACAAATCCACTGGTGGTTGGCATAGGTGCTATGTAAGGAATTGCCTCCAAGGAAGTCTTATTGATGAAACCACTGTCCAAGTGCAAACCAGTGGGTTCAGCACTTGTAGTGGCTGCTTCACTTGGATTACCACCAAGAGTTACTTGTAACTCAAGGGGTGTAACCTCCTCAGGTTGTGTTGGTGGGTTAGCAAAGATTGATTGTAGGTCCTGTAAGCCGTGCGGATCGTAACAGAATCGTCGATCTAACCTAGAGTGCGGAATCCTCTAGATCAGATTTCACAGAAAAACGAGTAGAAACAGAATCAAGAACACGATACACTTTAAATCCGGTCTTCTATTGATTATCCAACACGAAGTTTACAATCAATTCAAGACCCACTAGAAATATCTCAGCCACTCTCTGTAGATTTCTCCAAATATCTCAAATGTCTCTAAGTGTGTAATGTCTAACCTAAACCCTTATGCCAAGCCTTGGTTATATAGGACAAGGTTTGCACATGGGCTTTGGTCTGGGCTAGGCCATTCTCCAAGCCCATAACACTAATTAACTCCCTAACCAATAATGCTAAGCCCAATACAAAATATCCAAAGACTAAATAATCAAACTATTAAGCTGTTGTCACAAAACATGCACCAACAAACTCCCCCTTGACAATAGCTTCATAGTGTAACTTTGTCTTCAAACATCTTACAGTCTTTTGGTCTTTGGATAGCGTCAGCTACACAGTTTCTGACATCAACAAGCTCCCCCTTAGCTGATGCTTCCAATCTCCAAAACTTTCATTGTTGTAGATCAGTTAGCTAGCAATCTTTGGTTAAGCAAGTAAGCTCCAACTCTTTCATATCTCTTTCTTTCTCTGCAATGTAGTAGAAGGATCCTACCATGCATCTTCACACGATCTTCGTTTCACTCTCAATCTGCACTTTAATTGTATTTTGCACTTCATTTTGATAACTGCATCAATCTGTTTAGCAACACAAGCAAGTATCTCGAAAAACCATTAGCCTTTTTTACATTTAAAGATAAACCAATATTTTATCTTAGTTTGCAAAAACAACTACCTGTCAGTTCAAAATGGAAGTCTTTTAAAAAGGAAATATTTTTGATATTTTTTGATTTTTCAAAACAAACTAAACTAAACTCAAAAATATGTACAATACATCTTTTTGTGAGAATCATGTGCAAGAAGTTCATATCAGCAAAATCAAACTGTTTTCACACTATTAGATAATTCTTAATTTAATTTTTCGTGAAAAGCAGTTCAAGACGATTACCAGTATGTTTGTCCACCTAAACAAAATGCATGAACATTTCAAGTACCATTACCGTATGATATTTTAAGGTAATTTTATTTCTGATATACTAGCGTGTCCCACTTCAGGATATACCCCCGCGATCAAGGTATGCACAAAGATTCATCGTAGTAGGTGAGTATACTGAATTCATCCATTTTGTTTTTCAACGTTTAGATAAGTGGTGAACAGGTCAGTACTTCCGTACAGCAGAGAGACCAAAATATCTAACGAGGGCTAAGACAAATACCATTTTTGGTACGATTTATGCATTTTGCACTTTTTGAAGGACTCTCTATGAGAGCTTCTTCATTTTCAGGGTTTTGGCATTTTTAGCTCTTTTAAGATATCTTGGTTGTGTCTAGGTCAGCATGTATCTGGATGCAGCAGAAGGACAACCATGATATCCCCAGATGAAACAACAGTATAAAGACCCAAAACTTCAGATTTTGGCAATCTATCAACGCAAGATTTAAGGTCATTAAACCATACACCAATGATGTGTTCCCCACTCATACTCAGTGCATTTAGGTTTATATCACATTGGTAAGTTGATTTTTTCATGCTTTTGCCTACTGGTACATCATATGATGAAGCTGCTATCACACTTAAGCAATGCAATTCAGTTTGAGTGTGACAGTCTAACTTGCTGATGTACTATCATTTCTTCTTTTTTACACAGTGAAAACTCATTTTTATTTTTCTATTTTTTATGTTTTTTTTTTCATTTTTCAATGTTTTTGGATTTTAAAATTTTATAACTTACTCCCCCTAAACTCACGCACTATCTAAACTCTTTTTGGCTTAGGGTGATTTCTCCCCCTAAATTTTGTTTTTATGGAGTAAGTTTTAAAAACATAAATTTAAAAACACAAACAAACTCCCACCTTAACCTGACTACAGTTTTTCACGTTTTAAGTTTAAAAACAATCAAAATGATCACATAAGTAAATAGTTCGTTACCCATGTTAACCTACTATTCACCTCAGATGCTTTACAGGAATAACCACTGTCGAACACATCAACAGTCCTTCTTGGTTATCCTGCATTCACTCAACAACTCAGTTAGACTTTAGAACCTAAACCTTACCGGTTTTGGGTCGACCATGTAAATCCACATAAGATGCGTCTATCCAATATCCATCACACCTTTCTGGTGTCTTGGATTGCCTAACCATTGTTGAACAGGATTGATAATTTCCACTAGGTCTTTAATTGCGAGAGTTCCAATAAACTCTCGGATTTTCTGACCTTTGAAAATTATTATCTTGATACCTTCTTCTCCCATTCTCATACCACGAAATTTGGAAAAATTTTGGATGTTGTTGAACATTTGAGTTACTGAAACTCCTATGTTCGTTTCTTCTTTGAAAATTTCGATTACCAGCAGTTTGGTATCGAGTTTGATATCCAAAATTTCTATTTTGACTTTGAAATTGATTTGATTTACCATTATGATGACTAAATTTTGGAGAAATACTTCTTGGTCTATCAAATCTTTTTGAAGTTGAGGGTTTTGATTTGAATTCAAGTTTATTTGTCTGACAACTAGTTTTTACACTATTGTTTGACCCAACCGGATTCTCGTCTTTAACCTTATCAACCTTTTGTTTACCTTTCTTCAAAGGAAAACAACTCGCCACATGCCCTTTGTTGTGACATTTAAAACATGTTCTTTTCTTATAAGTTTTCTTTTTGTTTGATCCCTTTTTAAATGTTTTAGCCTTTTTGTCTTCAGTATCCTCATCCACTTTATGAGATGTACTGTTAGACCCTACAGATTCTTTCAAAGAAACTGGACTATTTGGCAAGTCCACAGCTATCGGATCCACCACCTCTTGTGCAGTGGTTACAAAATTAGTTAGCTCATCTTCAGTTGGTAAAAATGAGTAGTCTTGATTTCCAGAAGATGAAGCTTTAGTAAACCCCACCCCTGTTTTATCATTACTCCTTCTTAAACCTTTTTGAATTTGAGTCCTGACTAACGAAGAATTTTCAAAATTGTGTAACTTCCCCTGAAGTTCTACAATTTTGGCTTGTGCATCAGCCAATTCTGTGCACTTTTCTGAAAGTTCATTAATCTTTTCTTTCAGAGTTTCACGAGCCAAATCAATGATCTGTAATTGTTCATTGACTTTGCTTGTTAAACTGCTAATTTCTTGTTCATTTGATTTGAGTTTTTTCTAAAGAATTTGACTCTCTTTTAATCAAAAGAACATTTAACTCTTTTCGGTTTTCCAAATCGGCTAACAGAATTTTGTTTTGCTCCGATTGTCTGTCAACTTTAACCTGTAGTTCAGTGCAATTAAGACATGTATGACTTACAGATTCTGATGATACCTTCACCTCTGATGTAAGTTCATTCACATCCTTTAAGCCCTTTGAAACTTCTACATCCTTCTTCTCAGCATTCTCCTCATCTGCTTCCTTCTTCTCTTCTACCTCAGCAGCTTCCTCTCCAATCTTCACAGCTGCAAGCTCAGCTACCAATGCTTGATCACAAGTAGTTACTTGTGAAGAGATCTGATAATGTTTTTCCAAAGCTTCCCACAGCTCTCTAGAAGTCCCATAGGTCTTGAAAGTATGTTTAACACTCTCAGGCAATGACATCTTTATTGCTGCTAAAGCTTTCTTCTCAGCATCAACCAACTGTTTCTCAGATTCATCCATCTTCTCATAAGAAATTACTTTTACCCTTCCTTCAACACGACGTGTGGGAGCAACGTATCTATCAATCATATAGCTCCACATTCTCGTATCCTTACTCTGAACATATGCCTCAACCTTCTTTTTCCAGTCAGCATATTCTTTCACATTTATAAGCTTTGGCCAGTTCTTAACAAGCTCACTTCCATTTTCCATCTTAGCCATCACGCAGCGTAAAAGTTTAAATGAATTTTGGTAACCTGTGTCAAAATCCAAATCTAACTTCTCTACTGATCCTTGTCTAGCTTTTACCGTAACCGTACTGTCAAAACCGTACAAAAGTTATCCGAAAACTTTTTTTACCAAATTATACCGTTAGATTCGTCTCGAAATTACGATTCCAATGATATATAATGTCAAAATCCTATTACCGTTAGATTCGTCTCGAAAACTTTTTTTTTTTGCCCTAAAAATCCAAAGAATTCAACGGTGCAAACGGTTTCCTGATATGAGCTACGTTTAATATCCTAATCACGAAACAGTGAAATTTTTCTTACGTCAGCCAATAAAAATTCCACCCCTAGTCCGAAATGGTTCTAAGTTCAAAATGGTTATCCGGAATGACATAAATGGTTCGAAATGAACTACTCTGCTTCTAAATGACCACTTATAATCCTAAATGAACCCTTTTAGTCCGAAATCCTTCACTATAATCCGAAATCAACACCTTCTGATCCGTAATGCTAGCCTATGGATCCGAAATACAATCATGTGAATCCGAAATGATCCGAAATGTAGTATGCTTATCCGAAATTGATCCGAAATGTAGTATGTTTCATCCGAAATCCAAGTTATCAATCCGAAATGGATCCGAAATGCTTGATTTTGATCCGAAATGCAATTCTGATGATTCGAAATGCAGTCCAGATGATCCGAAATGCAAGCAGAAGATCCGAAATGCTTGTTTTTGGTCCGAAATCCTTGCAGTTTGTTCGAAAACAACAGCAGCAACCCTAAAACAACCGTTAAACACGTCCAAATATCCGATTTTCTGCAGAAACGATTCTGAACCAAGCCAAACAAAAGCCTAAAGCTCTGATACCAATTGTAGGTCCCGTAAGCCGTGCGGATCGTAACAGAATCGTCGATCTAACCTAGAGTGCGGAATCCTCTAGATCAGATTTCACATAAAAACGAGTAGAAACAGAATCAAGAACACAATACACTTTCAATCCGGTCTTCTATTGATTATCCAACACGAAGTTTACAATCAATTAAAGACCCACTAAAAATCTCTCAGCCACTCTCTGTAGATTTCTCCAAATATCTCAAATGTCTCTAAGTGTGTAATGTCTAACCTAAACCCTTATGCCAAGCCTTGTTTATATAGGACAAGGTTTGCACATGGGCTTTGGTCTGGGCTAGGCCATTCTCAAAGCCCATAACACTAATTAACTCCCTAACCAATAATGCTAAGCCCAATACAAAATATCCAAAGACTAAATAATCAAACTATTAAGCTGTTGTCACAAAACATACACCAACAAACTCCCCCTTGACAATAGCTTCATAGTGTAACTTTGTCTTCAAACATCTTACAGTCTATTGGTTTTTGGATAGCGTCAGCTACACACAAATTTTGACATCAACAGATACATCAGACCCAGTCATTTGTTGAGGCATATTCTCATTGATAGGTGATTGAGAAGGACTGGTTAGTGCCTGGTTCAAATCAATTGCATCCAACAAAAGTTTAGTTGGTGGGGGAATTGTGGATGTAATGTTTGGTGTAGAAAGAGAATTTGCCCCGGGCATTGGACTGTGGATAATGGAAACAAATGAATCTAGAGCATCATATTATGGTGTCCCTATATGTACAACCTGTTCTTTTTTAGAAGAAGCAGGAGGGGTTTCGGCTATGGGTTGAGATATTTGTACCAACTGCTGTGAGGAAGTAGCAGCAGTGGTATCTTGTGACTGGCAGTAGCTCTGGTATCTCATCCTCCAGAGTTGCCTTTTTGATGGGTTTGGGGGGTTTTTGAGATTTTCTTTTTGTTGGCTTTTTGGTGATTGTAGGTGTGGGTTTCAAAGCAGTTGTTTTGCTAGTTTGATCACCTTGAGAAGTGGGCTCAGCAACAGATGCCTGAGGAGCAGTGGGAACTGCTAAATTCTGCTCAGGCACCTCTGCTTGTGTTTTGCAAGGTGTTGACATTCTTGTAAAAGTTTCAGCAGTTAAGCTGTGCATTTGTAAAGGGTCACCTTGTTTTATTGCAGAAATATCATTCTTACTGAATTTCTTTTCAAAATAGTAACTTAGAAATCTGGGAAACAGTAAGAATGCTTTTGTTTCAACATTTTTAACCAAATCATTAAAAATTACCTGAGAATAATTGAAATTTTCTCCTTGAAGAATAGCATATCCCAGGTTTTGAATTTTTAATGGTATTTCATTAAAAGCAGTGGTTTTGTTTGAAACACACATTAGGAGGGTATGAAATAAAAATCTTGTTGCAGAAGGGAAGTAACCTTTTTGTAAGGTGTCCTTTTTTACTTCTGCATTATACCCTCGTTCCAGAAAATCATTTTTTAACTCGTTTTTGGGAAAAGACCTCTGAAATTGATTGTGGTGTAATCTTGACTGTTTTTCCCTTTAGAGTAGAGTTAATGGCTATGACCGTGTCACCTTGTTTGTCAAGGGTTACATTCTTCCAAAACTCTCTTTGGGTTGCCAAGTAAATTGGGGCGTCTGCTGTTAACAAAGTTTTGTACTTTGAAACAGAGATGATATCAAGGATGGAGTCGAAAATTTCTGTGGTGCCGGGTTTTGTGAGTAAACCCAGAAGGTTGTGAGAAGGTTTGTGTGGAATTTCGATGGGTTTGGCCTTTTGAGAGACCTTTTTTGAAGATGATTTGGAAGTGGGTTTTTCAGATGGCTTCGATTTTGTCATTTTGGAGATGATGATCGAAGAAGATGATGATGAAGAAATGTGATGAAATGAGAGGAAAAAACTGCTTTTAGAAGAGAGTTTTTAAGAATTCAATTCGATAGTAAAACCATGTTTTGGGTTATGAATGGGGATTTTATAGAGAAAAAGTGAATGCTGACGTGGCAGCGGTTACAAAAGTACTGACCACTATGTGCTGCCCACATGCCAACCTCTGATAAAATGAAGGACAATACTTTTATGAAAGTTACTGATGAAAGCAGTGATTACAACGGTAACAAATGGAAGCAGTGGATGATTTTCACTATTAGTGGATAACATATCAATGGATAAGACACTGCTTTTGAACAACTGAGTTTATCAAGGAAATGAGAGAACAGGGGATGGCTTTCAGCAGTGGACAGACATTTTGAAGTAGATCAGACTTTTGAACAAGCAGTGGTTATGGCAGACTTTTAAGGATTTTAATGAAAACTTCATTTTAACTATTTTTAAGGATGGCTTTTTGATTTTCTGAAAACATTTTAATGCTTTTATTCATAGAAAAACAAGATGATGCTTGCTATTCCATGTTTAGCATGCCAATCCTAGAGACCAAGCTTTCAAAGGTGGCTGTATCTAATGCTTTTGTGACCACATCTGCCAGATGGTCTTTAGTTGGAACATGATGCAGAGAAATCAAACCTTTTTCATAGCAATCCCTCACAAAGTGATGTCTGATGTCGATGTGCTTGGTGGTTGAATTAGAAACTGGATTTTTGATGATATTTTCTATTGTCTGGCTATCCAACATGAGTGGTGTCTTTAAGGCAGTGATACCAAAATCCAGTAACTGATTTTGAAGCCACAGTAGTTGGGCTGTACATCTTGCAGCATCAATATATTCAGCTTCAGCAGTGGATGTTGAAACAGCTGCTTGCTTTTTGCTTTTCCATGAAACTAAGCAATCACCTAGAAACTGCACCCTCCTGATGTGGACTTCCTTGTGGTGTTACATCCAGCAAAGTCACTGTCTGAAAATCCTGAAAGCTTGATATTCCCATTAGCTGGATACCAGATACCAAGTGTGGGAGCACTTTTTATGTATCTGAATATCCTTTTTACAGCAATAAGGTTGGATTTTCTAGGGGCTGATTGACTTCTTGCACAAACACATGTTGCAAACATGATGTCTTGCCTAGATGCAGTTAGGTACAACAAAGACCCAATCATGCTTCTATATAGAGTTTGGTCAATCAGCTCATCATTTTCATCAGACATGACAAGCTTAATTGTTGCCATGGGTGTGCTGCATGGTTTACAATCATTCATATCAAATTTGTTTAAAAGTTCTTTTGCATATTTGCTTTGATGAATGAAAGTACCATTTTGCATTTGCTGAACTTGGAGACCAAGAAAGCATTGCCGCTCACCCATTGCACTGATTTCAAACTCAGCTGTCATGAGTTCCCTAAACTCTTCACACATTTTATTACATGTGCTTCCAAAAATAATGTCATCCACATAAATTTGGACAATCATTAAATCCTTTCCTCTCCATTTTAGAAACAATGTTTTATCAATGGTACCTCTTTTGAAACCATTTGAGAGTAGAAAGGTGGAAAGAGTTTCATACCAGGCCCTAGGTGCTTGTTTCAGGCCATACAAGGCTTTGTTTAGCCTGTAGACATGATCTGGATAAAATGGATCCTCAAAACCTGGAGGTTGACAGACATACACCTCTTCTTGAATTGTACCATAGAGGAAAGCACTTTTGATATCCATTTGGAACACCTTCATGTTGTGGTTGACAGCAAAGGCCAGGAATAGTCTTATAGCTTCCAATCTTGCTACAGGGGAAAATGTTTCATCATAATCAATCCCCTCTTCCTGTCTGTAACCTTGAACCACAAGCCTGGCTTTATTCTTGACAACAATGCCCCTTTCATCAGTTTTGTTCTTGAAGACCCACTTTGTGCCAATGGGACTCACATCTTTTGGCAGTGGTACAAGCTCCCATACTTGTTGTCTTTTGAACTGTTGGAGCTCTTCTTGCATGGCTTCTACCCAGCTGTTGTCTTTTAGTGCCTCTTGGTACTTGACTGGCCGATGGAGTTATAGAAAACCAGCAAAAAGACAAATGTTTTGGGTTTGGCTTCTTGTGAGCACCCCTTCATTGATGTTGCCAATGATTTGATCAGGTGGATGACATCTCAAGTAGATTAAATCTCCTTGGTATGGAATAATGGCATTTGTTGGTGAAGGCTGCAAATGTGTAGCATCTGAGCTAACCACTGCTGGTGACTTTGATGATCCAGCAGTGGCTTCAAAAGGTGGTGGAATAGGAGGTAAAGGTGTGGACACATGCTGACTTTGATCCACTGTTTGAGGACTTTTATCAACAGTGCTTGATGATGTGGAAGCAGTGGTTAAGGGGCTACTTTGGTCAACAACTGTTGAGGTAGCAGTGGTTGAGCTTTGACAGCTGTTTTGAACATCTGATGCTCTTCCCATTTTGACAGACCTTTGAGGGATGATGATTTCATACCCATAGTCTGGTGTTGAATCCTCTGATGGACCTGCACTGTTAGTCTTGACAGCAGTATTTTCAAAAGTGAATTTTTCAAGATCAAACAAATCTGAAGGATTTGCTGGAATTTTCATAGATGAAAGTTCATTGAACTTTACATTCAAGGTCTCCTCCACTGCTTTGGTCCGTGTATTAAACACTTTGTAGGACTTGGTAGTGGTTGAGTATCCCTGATGATAACCACCATCTACTTTGGCTGCAAATTTTGAGATGGAATCTTTTAAATTCAAAATAAAGCATGGGCAGCCAAAGACTTTGAAATATGAGATCAGTGGTTTAATTTTATACAGAATTTCATAAGTAGTCTTTTTGTGCCTGGGGTTTATTAAAACTCTGTTTTGGACATAGCAAGCAGTGTTTACTGCCTCTGCCCAAAAAGTTAATGGCAAACCTGAATCAGCAAGCATGGTTCTGGCAGCCTCAATCAAAGTTCCGTTCTTTCTTTCAACTACCCCATTTTGCTCTGGTGTTCTAGGGATGCTGTACTGCCTTACAATCCCTTTCTTCACACAGAAGGCATCCAACTCATTATTTTTGAATTCTATGCCATTGTCACTCCTGAAGACTTTTACTGGAAGGTCAAATTGCTTTTAAACCTGTATCACAAAGTCTTGCAAAATGCCTGCAGTCTCATCTTTTGAGTGTAAAAAGAAAGTCCATGTAAACCTAGAAAAGTCATCAATAATAACCAAACAATATCTCTTCTTCTTGAGACTCATGACTTGAACTGGGCCAAACAAATCCATGTGCATCATTTGCAAACACTGGGTTGTTTTGGACTCTTCAATGGACTTAAAAGAGCTTCTATGTTGTTTTCCTTTTAAACAGGAAACACAATGCTTAGGACATGAAAACAATTTTTGTGGCAAGCCTCTTACAAGGCCATTTTTTGAAATTTCTATGATTGTCTTGAGATTTGTGTGTCCCAGTCTCTTGTGCTAAAGTTCTGTCTCTTTGTTAGAGGCAGCTGAGAACAGACAGGCATCAGCTCTAGGACACTCTTTTGACATATCAACAACATAAACATTGCCACTTCTTTGAGCAACAAGTTTTGTTTTTCCAGTTTTTATTATTGCTTCAATCTTTTTGACCATTCCTGGTCCAACAATCCTACAACACTCCTTTATGAAGAATGACCCATACCCCTTGTCACTCATTTGTGAAACACTCAGGAGGTTGAATTTCAGACTGTCTATCAGATTGACATTTTCAAATTTTACATTGCCAGACTGTACTGTACCAGACCCCAGAACTTTCCCTTTACTATTATTCCCAAAGGATATATCACCCCCTCCATGAATTTTGAAATCTTTGAGTAGGGCTTTACATCCAGTCATGTGCCTGGAGCCTCCACTATCAACATACCAAAGGCTATCTAAGCATGCAGAAGCTCCCTGCACATGAAGTAAAAGGATTAGTTCATTAGGGTTTCCAAAGCCAATAAGGCTTTGGATGGGGTCTCAACAGTGTCTGGGATGGATGCAGATTGATGGACATTGGTTAGGTCAGGGGTTTGGACAGTTTTAGGACTATGTCTTTCTAACCACTGTTGTGATTTTTGCCCAATCACCTGTTGGTACCCAAAAGGATGCCTGTTCACTTTAGGTTTAGAGGGCCTTTTGTAGGTCTCATAAACGTGTGGAATCCTTTGGTAAGACTGTTGTTCCTAGCCTTTTCTGAACTGATTGGCAGGGGGTGCATCAGTAACCTGAACATCTCTTTTGACAGATGTTTGGTTCAGCTGTTTTGTGACAGCTGTTTGAACTGGCACAAACAGTGGTTGGTTCTTGGTGAATTTGACAGATGATGTTGATGGACTCAAGGATGTTTTAGCAATGTACTCATTCTTTTTCACATCAAAGTTTTTGAGATACACACATGCTTGAGTTTTGTGGTTTCTTTTACCACAGATGGTGCAGCTTTCAGCAGGAACAATGACACTAGTTCTGTTTAGATCATATGCTTTTAGATGAAAACAGTCTTTTGTTAGATGGTTTCTCTTTTCACAAAATTCACAGAACAAGTTATTGATCTTTTCTCTCTTCTTACTCTTTTCAGACTCCTTTGCAACAGAGTTTTTAACCTCTGTTGGGATGTCCTTAAGAGGAATGACTTTTGCTTTTGGAGCTTTAACACCATCAGTGGTTGTAAAGTCCATGGGTTTGAAATTTTCAAGAATGTCACACTCATCAGACTAAGTGGGTTTAAACTGGTATTTTTCAATCTCCTCAAAAGTAGAGGATCCCATTGGTTTGTCAAGTGTGATTTTGTTCCCAAGTTTATCAGTGATTTTCACTTCTTGGCCATTCTTGTTTGTGGGGATGAACTCAGTGGATTCATCAGTGGTTTGAACAGATTTTTTGGTTTGAACAAATTTTTCAAAAGCAGTGTTTTCAACTTCATCATGTTTTCTAAAAGCAATTCCAAATTTCACATTACTTTTGATCTGTTTTTCCAACAAGATTTCATAGCCTTTGCACGATTCCACCCATTTCTCACATGTGACTTGGGTGGACTCCAACTCCTTTTTGCACACGTGATATTTTTCTATCATGGTTTGAAGTTGGGTTTTGGTTATGCTCTGCTCTTATTTGAGACTGTTGATTTCTTTATCTTTTTCAGCCAATTTGTTTCTATGTTCTTTTAAAGGCTTTTCAAATTTGACTTCATCAGACAAGACTTTATTCCTAAGGTTTTCATTTACCTCTTTGATGTTAGCAAATGCAATAATGCACTGGTCTGAACACAGTTTTTCAAGAACTTGAGGTGTTACCTTAGCAGCAGCCATCATGGCACAATCACATTTATAATCACCTTCTTCATCAACTCTCTCTTCTTTCTCACCTGCTTTCTTTTCTTCCTTGTCTTCTTCGGACTAGGGATCAGTCATTGGTTCAATCAGGGTTTCTGAATTTTCTCCCAGCAGTAATTCACCAGCAACTGCAGTAACCACTGCTTCAGCCACTTTATCCACTGTTTCAACACTTAGCTGTTCACCTTCAGTTTCTACCCCCTCTGGTATTGACTCTAATGCCATTAAACAAAATTCATCATTAGATGGATCATTAAAAGCATTGAGTGCAAAATTTTCATCACCAAACTCATCAGGCATGCTGCTCCAGTTAACAAAGCGTTGAGTGAAGAAGCTTTTCTAATCTGGTTGTGCCACTGCTAGAGCAGCTGTTTGAGGTGCAACAGGTTCTGAATTTATGGAACAGTGGTTTGGACATAATGCACAGGCACAGGGGTTGCAGCATAGTGAGCAGTGTTAACATGAGTTGTAGGGGTATATTGGGTATAGTGCACAGTGTTTTGATTTTGTGGTCTAGGGTTTAAGCTGGGATGAGTGATTATAGGACTATTAGTTTGACTCCTGCATTCCCTAGCAAAATGACCTAGCCTATTGCACTTGTAACATTTGATTTTCGATTTATCCAACCCAACCCTTAAATTCCCATGTAATCCTGGGGATTTTCTCCCTGTTCTTTTGTAGAATTTGCTTGTTCTTACACTAAGCAAAGCCAATTGATGCAGGATGTCCATCTCTTCTAAGTCAGTGGGATCAAAGTGTTGCAAATCATTGAGTTCAAAGCAAAAATTATCTGACATCTGGTTCTCACAATTTGCAGTAAAAGCTTAATTTGCAGAGTGAGGATCAGGGTTGTTAAAATTTCCACCAGCAGTTATATCAATAAAGTGATCATAACCCTGATCCTTACCACTGCTACCAGATTCTTCCTGACCAAAAAGAGTTGTGCTACCGAATGAATAATCATCAGTAACTTTGCCAGACTCCTGCAACTTCTTTTTCTGGTTCAACTCCCTTTCATAGGTCAGGAGTCTACCATGAAGTTGGGTCAGGGTCAGATCTTTGAACTCAACAGAGTTTCTAGTCACAAATGCAATTGTGTCCCATTTATCAGGTAGTGATCTAAGAAACCTACTATTTTGTGTTGATTTTGGAAACTCAACATTAACAATCCTTAGTTCACTGATGAGACAACTAAAATGTTCAAACTGTTGGGTCAATGATTCACCCTTAATGTGACAGAAGGTTTCATACTGCTGATTCAGAATTTTCCTATTGTTTTCAATAACTTCTTCTGTTCCCCCAAACTGTTCCTTCAAAGCATCCCATAACTCTTTGGCACTGTTACAATGTAACAGTCCAGCATAGATCTCATTGGGTAATGCAGATGCTATGATGCTAAATGCTTTGGCATCAAGTTCGAATTTTTGAAAATCAGTTTCAGTATAGTTTTCAGATGGTTTAGGTACGAACTTCTATGCATCCTCAGCACTTGGCACCATAGGAACATGGGGACCAAAAACAACAGACCTCCAACATCCAGTATTCTGTTGAGCAAGGATGTGACCCATACTTCTCTGCCAGATGTTGTATTCATTACGTTTAAGCATGGGTGGTTTGGAAAGAGAGCCAATGTTATTCTTATCATCTTGTGACTGTGACGTCATCCTGGTTGTTTTACATGCACTGATTAATCAACTTTGATGGTGACTAAACCTTGCTCTGTTTTTCACCAAAATGAACAAACGATCAGTATCAACGATTATGAGCTGAACTATTTATGTCAAAATGATTGTTAAATCAAATTTGACTGTCCAAGCTTTGATACCAATTGTTGGATCTGAGTTTGGTATTGATTGTGTTTTTACGTTTGAATTAGATGAAGATGGATGAGTTATGCAGCGGAATTAAGATGGAAACAAACTTTGTACACAATCAAACGGGAGAATTGCTTTGATCAAACATTTTTCACAAAGAACCGAAGGATTGAATTTATTTCAATTACGATTACAATGCAATGCTGAATACAAACTCCCCCTCAGCCAGAGCTCAGTGTTTGTTCGTGCAGGAAGAGAATTTTGCAAAGAGCTAAATAGAACAGTACAGAGAACTATTCTATTTATAGGCACTAGCAAACCACTGAGCATCTAAGCTGACGTCACCATGAAAGTGACATATAACCTCCTAACAAACTCTAACCTCTGATCAATACAAACACTGCTATGCTAACTACTGCTATTACATTTCATTACATAAAAGACATCTAAATAGTTGTTGCATCCTTCCACTGCTGTGAACCCAGCAGTACTTGTCCGGATCAGCAGTGCTTGACTCATGGCAATAGATTGAACAGCAGAACTTTAGTCTTTCATCTGGCCTTTACTTGATCAGCAGTTTGTAGGTCAGCAGTTTGCACGATCAGTAGATAGGAGGTCAGCAGATGTTGAAACCACTTTCAAGGGGAGAGACTTGTATGTAACATCTGCTTATTCTGGATCCACTGCTCTGATCCAGTTTTGGCTTTAATTATCTATTCGTTTGGTAGGGCTGAATCCCAACAAGTTTCCTCTAAGATTGTATCCTACAGTCCTCCAAAATTAGGAACCCATATCCTATTGCTGAACCTAAGGATATTATCATTTCCCATTGTCAGTAGCTTCAGTCTCCCAATCATTCTTTCTTTTACAATATGATTCTCTTTTAAGGCTTCTTTTTGTATATTCTTAACTTGTTCTAAGAGACTAGTTTTAACCACTATTCTGGTTGCACGAATTCTTATTGGTTGAGGTTTCTCTTTTCTACTTAGAGCATTTGCTACTATGTTTGCCTTACCTGGATGGTATTGGATCTCACAGTCGTAATCACTTAATAACTCCATCCATCGTCTCTGACGCATATTGAGCTCCTTCTGCTCAAATATATGTTTTAAACTTTTATGGTCACTATAGATAGTACACTTTGTACCGTAAAGATAGTGCCTCCAAATTTTCAATGCGAACACTATGGCACCAAGTTCCAAATCATGGGTTCTGTAGTTCCGTTCATGAATCTTCAACTGTCTAGAGGCGTAGGCAATTACTTTGCCTCTTTGCATGAGTACACATCCCATACCATAGTGAGATGCATCATAGTAGACGGCAAAATCTTTTATTCCCTCAGGAAGTGACAGTATCGGGGCGCTACATAACTTATGCTTTAACGTGTTAAAGGCTTCTTCTTGTTTAGGTCCCCAATTAAACTTAGAGGCTTTCTGGGTTAGTGTGGTTAATGGTGTTGCAATCTTTGAGAAGTCTTGAATAAACCTTCTATAGTATCCTGCTAACCCCAGAAATCTTCTGATTTCAGTGGGATTCTTCGGTACTTCCCATTTCTTGATGGCCTCAATCTTTGCAGGGTCAACTTGTATTCCACATTCATCTATCACGTGGCCTAGGAATTGCACCTCACGTATCCAAAATTCACACTTAGAGAACTTTGCATAGAGTTTTTCTTTCTTGAGCAATTCAAGGACTGCTCTCAGGTGTTGTTCATGTTCTACCTCGTTCTTAGAGTAGATAAGGATATCGTCAATAAAAATGATCACAAACTTATCGAGGTAAGGTTTACAAACCCTGTTCATGAGGTCCATGAATACTGCAGGTGCGTTGGTTAATCCAAATGGCATTACCAAAAATTCATAATGACCATACCTAGTCCTGATGGCAGTCTTAGGTATGTCTTCTGGTGCAACTTTCACTTGGTGGTATCCAGACCTCAAGTCTATTTAGAGAAATAGCTTGCCCCTTGTAATTGATCAAACAAGTCATCGATCCTGGGCAAAGGGTATTTATTCTTTATAGTGGCTTTATTCAAGTCTCTATAATCGATGCACATGCGCATCGTCCCATCTTTCTTCTAGACAAATAAGATGGGTGCTCCCCATGGCGACGAACTAGGTTGGATAAACCCCTTGTCAAGCAACTCTTGTAGTTGCTTCTTGAGTTCTTGCATTTCTGTCGGGGCTATTCTATACGGCGACTTACCAATCAGTGATGTACCAGGAACTAGGTCAATGCGAAACTCAACCTGTCTATCCGATGGTAGTCCCGGGAGTTCATCGGGAAACACTTCGGGGTATTCTCGTACTACTGGCACGTCCTCGACCTTCTGCTTTTCTGTAGTGTTTACGACATATGCTAGAAATGCAATATACCCTTTCCTTAGGCATTTATGTGCTTGTGCTATCGTGATGAGGTTCTTAGTCTTGTTAGTGCGGTCTCCCGATACAGTTAGTTGTTTGCCGTTGGGTAATCGGAGTCGGACGATCCTTTTATCACATATAACTTCCGCATGATATGGTGTCAACCAGTCCATTCCTATGACTATGTCGAATTCTATAAGTTCCATAGGCATTAGGTCTATAGGGATAACATGGTTGTTTAAGCTTATTTTACAATTCTTAACAATGTCAACTATCTCTCTTTGACTTCCATCAGCCATTTCTACTGTAAAGGCATGATCTAGGTTTTAGGACGCCTGGTTCAAGTAAGGTCTAAAGGTAGTCGACACTAGACTTCTATTTGCACCGGTATCAAATAACACACGCGCATATACATCATTTACGAGCTACGTACCCGTGATAACGTCTGTATTGGTATTGGCTTCTTCCGTGGTGAGTACAAATGCATGCCCTTTTGGCCTATTTGGTTGTGTCCTATCATTTCTTTTGAGTTCAGGACATTCAGATCTCATGTGGTTAGGGTCTCCACATTTGAAACACTTCTTCTTTTCCTTGCATTCTTGAAGAGCATGACCCGTCTTTTTACAATTTGGACAAAGAAAACGACATTCCCCCGTATGAAAGCGTTTGCAAATTTCACATTGAGGAAATGTTTTAGGCCTTTTAAAGTTGTTATTCCGGGTTTCCCCCTTTCTTTCTTCCCACTTCCTTTTTGGTGCGGGAGATTCAGCCTGTCGCAGAATCATCTCGGCAGCCATGACGGCGCCAGCCTCAACAGTTTCTGCAAAAGTCTTGGGGGATTTGGATTTGATAAACACCCTCATTTCAGAGGGTAGACCCCAAATAAATCTATTGATCAGTTGTTCCTCACTCAATGTTAAATAAGAAACCAGTCGAGATATGTCGTTGAAACGAGAAACATACTCTCAATAGGTTTTATTTCCCATTTTTAACTGAAAGAATTCCACTTCCAGTTGCTCAGTCTCACTGGGAGGGCAATACTTAGGAAGAAACTTATGAAGAAACTCCTCCCACTTCATCTCCTTAACCTTTTCTTTTCCCTCTGTTCGGACCACAATGTTCCACAAGTGAAGGGCTTCAGCTTCAAACATATGTATGGCGAACCGTACTTTGTTGCGGTCATCACACTCACATATGTCTAATACTGACTCCATTCTGTTGAGCCAGTCTTGAGCTTCTAGTGCTCCCTTTCTTCCGTCAAAGGACTGGGGTTTACAGGACACGAAGTGCTTATAAGTACACTCCTTTGATTTGGAATATTCACCTTTTCCTTCTAGTGGCATGGTTGCAATAGTGTTTTTCCTTTCGCCCATTCCTTCCCTTTGTACTGGCGTGGAGGCTGCTGAGCTTTCTTCATGTCGTTCTCCAGATTGGTTAACATTACCGGTTTGTGCATTCTTCATTACATTAGCCACTTCCACAGCTAAATTGTGGATATCCTCAATATTTAGACGTATGCTTGTACTAGACCGGGACCTGACACTGTAAGAGGGAGTTCGAGTCCTATAAGAGCCTTCCTCTCTCCTTCTGTTATTCTGATTATTTCTAGACCCTTGTTCATCTCTATGTTCAGACATTGTCTCCTTCCTATAGTAATATGAGTATAAAGAGTTACTAGTATGTATGATACATTATTATAATATAACAACTATATACGTCACATAGATATATATATATATATATATATATATATATATATATATATATATATATATATATATATGTATATATATAGCACATAAAAAGGCACAACATAGTTTTACTTCTTCTAGCGTCACTCAATTGACTATGCAAGTACTTTTCCTGAGAACATGTTATTTGGCCTAGTCTGAGTGTGCTATTAATCTTTAAAGAACTACTGGTTAAAGCTTAGGCATTCCTGCAATACCTAATTCGCTAAAACCTCGGGCTCTGATACCAACTGTAACACCCACCCCGTAACCCGGGTGATTGTGCACAATTGATACACTTACAGCGGAAACAAACTAAACTTTCATTAAAACTTATAATAGTCTGAGTACAACACTTTATTTATTTACAAACTTTCGGCAACTAAGAACTCCTTGATTTTCTAAAACTCCACAACTGTCAAGTAGTTCCTATAGCTTTCTTCTTGACTCACCTGAGATAAGTATACTCAAAACGACGTCAGATATATACTGGTGATCTCATACTATGCAATTTTTATAAAGACAGACCACAGTTTACAATATATGCATACACAATATGGGCATGTGACCACATTATACTCAGGTTGGGCCTCATTGAACCTTATAGGTCACATTTGAGTTGTCACAAACCACCGTACAAGAGACATACTGGTCCTCCAGCTGTGTCCCCCTATGGCCGTCACATAGGTATGAGTGTGTGTCGCTGGACCTTATAAGCACGAAGTGCCTGTGGGTACAACACCTTATTACCCTTCCCAGAGTGACACACCTCATTAAGCATAATAGGATCCCATATACCCCTACTGACACATGCATACTGCAGCATTCTCATTATTACCGGTTATGGACGAGTATACTATCACAGTTTAAAAGACAAGTATGATAACTCACCTGATTAGAAATTGCTTAACTGCCGCTAGTATGACTGGGTTATGTCTCAAGGTCCTGACACAATTACATAATCCTAGGTTAGGTAATGGTACACCTAACTAGTCATTATCATGGTTGGATATTGGTTAGTGCTGCCTTGTTTAAGCATGGGTGATCAGTCTATGCCTAACTAAGGCTAGGCTACCCAATACCCGCCCCGGACAATAACCCTAGTACCTAAAAATAATACTAACACTACTACTACTAATATATTATTACTAATAATAAAACAAATATTAACTACTAAAAATAAATAATAAATAACTAAACATAAACTTAAACGAGAGTATACCTCAAAACTATCTACGGCACGTTGATGTAGAGTTTCCCTACTCCTGCTCCTACTCGTGCTCCAAAAACGACTACTAACAACACCCAACGGGGTATCGTATACTCGGGATTCTCAATACTAGAGCGTTCCCGTAAAAATTTTGGTGTATCTAAAATCCTACAATTTAACTCCTATATATATGTGAAGCAAGCAAGCACCTCACTGGGCAATGTGGGACAATTGACGTGCTAGCTAGCTAGCTTAGTTATATTATTTCAGCTGTTTCACTCGTTTTTCTTGTATAACTTTTAAAATATGACGTTTTATAAAACGATGAATATGTCATTAGAACGAGCATATTTTTATCTACGTTTTAACCTAAGTTTCATTAAAAACGGAGTAAGGTCAAAAATAATATATTTAATTATTAATATTAAACGGTCTCCTATACTAGCTAAGGCTTGTCAAGATATTTCACCTTTCACACCATCATCTTACTCGTTTAACAATATATGAAATATAAATTACATATTTCATACGTTTATAAACAGTATATTAAGGTTCGGGGTATTACAATTTTCAAGTGTAAGGCTAAGCCACATGTATAAGGGGAGGTTAACGTATAATATTCCTTAACGTGTGATGCGTTCGATGCACGCATATATAAAATTTAAACCCTAATCACGCATGAACAAATCATATAATTATGCATACATAATCACGCATGAACAAATCAGAAAATCACGCATGGGGTAAACCCTAATCATGCATGTTATATTTTGTTTATGTGTGATTAGGCTTTAAATTTTATAACATGCGTGATTTAATATCGAACGCATCACACGTTAAGAACTATTGTATAAGGATAAATCCCTTTTTCTTATATCTATTGACGATTAAGATATATTAGGTTAGGTTACCTGCAAAACTCGAATTCATTAATTTTGAAAAAGACCACCATTTATTAACTTCTGTATTAGTCGACATTTGGGATTCTTGTCCTTGACAGGTGCAAAAAAAATATAGAATAATAAGCTTGAATATATTGTATTAAGTACTTTTGTGCTTCATTCTTTTTGGATTGCAAGTCATTATCTTGTAAAACATAACATTATGTGTACTATTACTTCATACTATCTTTTTAGATAAAATAAAATTGAGATACAAAAAGTTAAAACATTGGATATGAATGATAGATCGGTTTGTTTGTATGTAGAAGAAAAGGAGCACGCGTGCCTTTAAGGGAAAGGATAAGTGAGAACTTGTGAGAATCATGAGAACTTTGCTTTACAAAATATTTTTCCAAATCTTTTTCTCTAAAATCTTAAAAAAAAAATTTAAATGTCGCATGCAAAAATTTACATTAGGTGTAAAAAAAAATTCATCGCTGTAACAAAATTTATATCAAGCGTAATCGGAGACTCAAAACTTTTTTTTTGTTTAACAAATATGTTTATAATATTTCCATCTACGTTCAACTAACGCGAGAAGTAGGAGTTCTCATGGTTCTCACAACTCGTGGTGTTGAATCCAACCCTATATATATATATGGTTCGGTTTATTTGTGAAAAACCCAATTAGTATACTAATCCTAGCCATTGATTATCAATACACAAATGTAAATCAATAGCAATGATTTGATGATTAAAATACACTAGTTTATTTCACAATTTGATGATTTAAATCAATGGCCCGAATTTGTTTACTAAGTTCACAAATACACTAGTGTTCACTCTAAAATCTTAAAAAAAAAAATTAAAAATGTCGCATGCAAAAATTTACATTAGGTGTAAAAAAATTCATCGATGTAACAAAATTTACATCAAGCGTAATCGGAGACTCAAAACTTTTTTTTTTGTTTTTTTGTTTAACAAATATGTTTATAATATTTCCATCTACGTTTGTGCAAAAAATTGTGGCTCAACTAACGCGAGAAGTAGGAGTTCTCATGGTTCTCACAACTCGTGGTGTTGAATCCAAGCCTATATATATATATATATATATATATATATATGGGTTCGGTTTATTTGTGAAAAACCCAATTAGTATACTAATCATAGCCATTGATTATCAATATACAAGTGTAAATCAATAGCAATGATTTGATGATTAAAATACACTAGTTTATTTCACAATTTGATGATTTAAATCAATGGCCCGAATTTTTTACTCAATTCACAAATACACTAGTTTCCACTCTAGAAACTCACCCTATATATATATATATGATAGGGTTTATGCGATAACCACCTTTATTACAAGAACCGCGAGAACCAATGTAAACACAACAAAATAAACCCACTACACCACCAAAAACCTAAAAAACCTAACCCCACCCCCCCCCCCCAAAAAAAATGAAAAAAAAACCTAACCCCCCCCCCCCCCCCCAAGCTAAATGCTAAAAACTAAACGATAAAGCTAAACCTCACAAAAAAACTAAAAAAAAAATCTAAAAAACACACAAAAAAATAGTATTTTTTTTATTAAAATCGCTCCTTTTAGTATCAAAAAAAATTAATTTTTTTTAAATCTTTTTATTAACGAAAAGTAGCGATTTTTATAAAAATTATTAAAAAAATTTGTGTGTTTTTCATATATTTTTAGTTATTTTTTGTTGTCTTCACATTGGTTCTCGTGATTCTCGCATTAAAAGGTTTTTTCCTAACGGATTTTTCTCCTAGTGTGAGGTTTATTGAGTAACACTAAAAATAGAGAACCGAGTTAAAAATTCAACTTAACATGTTAAAAATCTTTTTTTAATGAAGTTTTTCAGCTTTTTTCCTTATATATATGAGTAGAAACTATTCAAACAAAAACAATATTTTTGTAATAAAAAAATAGCCTCTTTTTATCTGTTTTTTAAACATTTTTATATTTTATATTTTATTTTTTATTTTGTTATTAAAAATAATTCTACAAGAATTTATAAGGAAAAACGTTGAAAATTATAAAAAAAAATGATTTTTACCTGTTAAGTTTAATTTTTAAGAGTGTTCATAAATTCCACATTTTTTAGTGTTCTTCAATGAACCTTCCCCTATATATATATTATTTAACTTGTACAAACACGTAAAAATAATATATTACTCAATATATATTTTTTTAATTATGGGATGCGACTCACTCCAAATGTGATTGCTAAATTCATCTAATAAAAAAATCATAATCATAGTCATACTATTAGATATACTAATTTTCATATGAGTAAAATGCACGGATAGTCCCTGTGGTTTAGTAAAATTTCACTTTTAGTCCCTAACTTTTCAAAATTACAATCTTAGTCCCTGTGGTTTGACAAGTTGTTCTCGGATAGTCCCCAAAACGGATGAAGGTTACTCGGATAGTCCCTGTGGTTTGACAAGTTGTTACTCGGATAGTCCTTGTCATTTCACGCCCACTTAACCAGAAAAACTAACCTCCATCCGCTTTGGGGACTATCCGAGTAACAACTTGTCAAACCACAGGGACTAAGGTGTGTAATTTTGAAAAGTTGGGGACTAAAGGTGAAATTTCACCAAACCACAGGGACTATCCGTGCATTTTACTCTTTTCATATTTATATCAGTTATTATACCCTTTATCTTATGGCTAAATTCATCTAATAAAAAAAGAGTAAATTACGTTTTTGGCCCCTGTGGTTATGTCAGTTTTACTATATTAGCCCAAAATAAGAATTTTAACGTATTTGCCCCCATGGTCCTTATATCTAACTATTTTGGCCCCTAATTCTAACCAAACCCTAACTCTGGTTAATTTCTTGGTCACATGGGTTGCACATGATGGGTAATATGGTAATTTCCCCTCATCTTCTCCAGTACTCATCCTATCATATATCAACAAAACCCTAAAATTTCCCCTCATCTTCTCCAGTACTCATCCTAACCAGATGTGCAACTCATTTACATCACAAAACCCTAAAATTCCCATCATCTTCTCCGGTACTCATCCTCCACTTTTTGCACTGCAAATCCAGATGAAGAACCCTAAATTACAATCACCATCGACGGTAACGGCGTCATTAATCTCAACGAGTTCATGGAGTGAGGATCCACCGCCACCGCCGCCGCAGGCGGCGGCGCCTTACCCCTTTCGCCGTCTCTCTCTCTGCTGTTCCCGCCTCTCTCTCTCTCTCTCTCTCTCTCGTTACCGTCGCCGCACCATCGTGAGCCACCACTCGAGGGTGGTGATTGTTCCATTTACCGTCGCAGAAAGGGGGGGTGGTGGCTCGTCGGAGGGGACCAGTATCGGCTCCACCGGTTCACCGGTCGCCGATCGGAGTGAACGAGGGTTGAGGGGGGTGGGGGGGGGGGGCTGTCTTTGTGTGTTGTAGGTAGAACTTGAGAGTATGAGATGAAGAAAGGGGGTAATCGACTGGTTGTATGTGTGAGCATGTTTGGATAATGTTGAGTGAAAATGGGAAGGAAATAGGAAGCAAGTGTTGTTGATAAACTGAGTTTGTGGGTTTGCAGTGGATTTCGAGAGGGTGAGGTTTTATCCTTATATGTGTGAAGATCTGGGTTTGAAGTTATGGGTTTGAAATGAAGTTCTGGGTTTGAAGATCTAAAGTGGTTTGAAGATCATGTGCAGATGATGATGATTTGTTCAAGATTTGGGTTTTATTTATAAAGTCATAAAAGGGAGAGGGGAAATTACCATATTACCCATCATGTGCAACCCATGTGACCAAGAAATTAACCAAAGTTAGGGTTTGGTTAGAATTAGGGGCCAAAATAGTTAGATATAAGGACCATGGGGGCAAATACGTTAAGAATTCTTATTTTGGGCTAAT
>JARYGA010034074.1:0-28469 GCA_030545235.1 Helianthus tuberosus | reverse complement strand
AGTAAAAAGTGGGTGAGAAAAGGTACGAGAGAATTCTCAAATTGAGAATTGAGATTGAGGAGAGAATGGTGGATGTAATCCAGGGATATCTAAACTAATGAATTCAACTTCTTTATATAACAAAAGGACTAAAATAGCCTTAAGTGTTCGTCATGCATGACGTTTTTTGGTCGACAAACCCATGTGATGGGTCCAGTTTTCTGGTTTCGTCTTCTGAAAAGTAGTTGTCTTTAATAGAGGGACCACTTTTGTCAGAATTTTCTTTGGTGGAAAACTCTCTACAGTTCATGTACTGATGGCTTTCCTGTGCTCTTTGCATTATTTTACAGAGTCTTTGTTTTGTAGTAGGACTTACATCAACTTTGTTGAGGATAATGCGTTGCTTCATTATTTTTAAAGCTTCTTTCTCGTGCTTTGGTAGTGGAATTCCACTATAGCTCGTAATTATGTAGAAATTGCTTTAAAGGAATTTCCTTTTTTCCATACTCGGCTGAATATCGAGTGGCTTCTTGTTGGGCTTGAGATAAGGACCCAAACTTCTTGAATGTTACCGGTCTTCCAGAAACATGTTGAGACACTATGGACCAATCTTCATACATGCCTCTATGCTCTCCATCAAAAATGACATAAAATCTAGAATTAGATTTTACCGTTTCTTGAATATCTTGGGAGTAACTTGGTCTAAGAGAGACCTGTTCAGTTTTTGGCAAACTGTCAACCATCAACGGATTTGATGTGCCTTTACCAGAGCCGTTTGCTACTGGGCTAGATGAAGATTTTAGTTCTTCATTTATTTTATAATTGTTTTTTTCCAAAGCAACAGGAATCAACGGACTTGATTTTTCTTTACCTTTAGCCGTTTGTAAAGGAATAGATTCAGATTGTATCCTTTCGGAATCCTGTTCTGAATTAACAGTTGTGTCTAGACTTTCGTCGTAGAGAGCTATTTTTTCTTGAATAGCTTTTAATTCTATTAAAAGAATTTTTTCTTTTAGGCGTAAAGCCTCTAAATCTTCCATTGTTTTCAAAAATATGCCTTTCTTTTTGTAAGTGTAAATGAAAGTGACGAATTTTTGAATGAAGAAATGCCTTCTATTTATAGTAGCAAGAATGACAGTGACATTTTTGCTTAAGATTCCTGAAAATCTCGTGTCAAGCTATCAGTTAACACATTTTTGGCCCTCTTACCGTGTCTGTCATTAAGTAAGCCTCAATCCAAGAGTGGAATTCACCTGTACTAAATTTGTATAGATTTGTTTCATAAAGACAAGTAAAATCGTCTAACAAACAAATATCACAAATTTGTGCTTTTGCAAGATTTTGTCTTGGAGGTACCCAACTTCCCTCATCTGAAGAAGTAACAACAGAAAATCATCACAGTACTGCGAGTCCTTCAAACACAGCCACACAGTCTGCAGAGCACAATACCACTGAAAATAATCCATCCAACATGATACCAGAGGTAAGAAATACGTCTTGTAACTATGAGACAACAGGGGAACACATAGAACCGACAACTACCGAACCTACAGAACATGTTGAACCAGATGTTGAACATGTTGAACCAGCCGTTGAACAGGTTGAACCAGTTGTTGAAGAGGTGGAATCGGTTACTGAACATGTTGAATTAGGTGCAACAGAGACAACTGGGAGATATTCTCTCCCTCCAAGAGAAAATAGAGGAGTTCCACCTAAGAGATACTCTCCAGAAAAGGTGGCTCCAATGTCTAGGTATCATGTGGCACACATTGCCACTGGAAATCTATCTAAGGAAGCTAAAGCATTTACCGCTGCATTGTGCTCTGAACAAATGCCATCTACAACACAGGAAGCCTTGAAATCTGAAGAATGGAAAAGGTCCATGGAAACCGAAACGGAAGCACTCAAGAAGAATAACACGTGGGAGAAATGTACCCTTCCACCATGAAAGAAACCAGTGGGATGTCGGTGGGTGTTTTCAGTCAAACACAGACCTGATGGCACGATTGAAAGATACAAAGCACGGCTGGTTGCAAAGGGTTATATTCAGACATATCGAATTGACTACTCTGAAACTTTCTCCCCAGTAGCCAAAATCGATACAATCCGAGTTCTTTTTCAATAGCTGCCAATAAAGGCTGGCCTCTTCATCAATTTGATGTAAAAAATGCCTTCCTTCATGGTGAACTGAATGAGGAAGTCTATATGGATGCTCCACCAGGATTCAATGAGAATTTCAAAGCTGGAGAAACATCTCGGTTGAAGAAATCTCTGTATGGGCTTAAGCAATCTCCCAGAGCTTGGTTTGGAAGGTTTACCCTTGCTATGAAGAAATATGGCTTCAAACAAAGCAATTCTGATCATACCCTATTTCTGAAACGTAGGGGCAGTCTTGTGACCTGCTTAATTATCTACGTTGATGACATGATACTTACGGGAAATGATGAAAAGGAAATGTCATTGTTAAGAGATAAGCTTTTTCGGAATTCGAGATGAAAGATCTGGGAAGATTGAAGTACTTTCTTGGAATTGAGGTTCTGAGATCTAAACAAGGTATTTTTATTTGTCAGAAGAAATATATCCTTGATCTGCTGGCCGAAACTGGAATGACTGAGTGCAGACCAGCGGACACCCCAATGGTGGTTAATCACGGCCTACACATGGATGATGGAGCAGAACTAGCAGACAAGGAGAGATATCAATGAATGGTGGGAAAACTGATATACCTCTCCCACACTCGTCCAGATATAGCTTATGCAGTAGGAGTGGTAAGTCAATTTATGCACCAGCCCCAAGCGAGTCACATGGAAGCAGTATTAAGAATTATCAGGTATCTCAAGGGAACAACAGGTCATGGTATACTGTTTAAATCAAATGGGCACTTAGAAACCCAAGCTTATAGAGACGCCGACTAGGCAGGGGATAAAGGAACGAGAAGGTCAACTTCAGGATACTTCACCATGGTCGGAGGAAATCTAGTTACCTGGAGAAGTAAAAAACAAAAGGTAGTCGCCCTATCTAGTGCAGAAGCCGAATTCCGAGGGGTTGCACGTGGCCTAGCAGAGATTCTGTGGATTCGCAAGCTCCTAAATGAGATTGGCTTTCTTCCTACTACAGCAACCAAAATCATGTGCGACAATAAAGCTGCTATACAGATCTCAGAAAATCCAGTCCAACATGATCGAACAAAACATGTGGAGGTAGATCGACACTTCATTAAGGAGAAAGTGGAGGCAGGTATCATAGAGCTCCCGTATATAGCATCGAAAGATCAACTCGCAGATATTCTCACAAAGGCAGTCAACGGAAACGCGTTTAGTAGCTGTTTGAGCAAGTTGAGTATTGGTGACCCCACTACTCAACTTGAGGGGGAGTGTCGGAAAGGAGAAAATAGATAGTATAGGGACTAGTGTGTAAAATGGTGCCCTATATAAACACCATTCTTGTATCCCTAATGTCTTGTACAATACAATTTCTCAATACAATTCAAACCCAAATCAGAGATTTTCTCTATACCAAACAACAAACACGAGGTACTTTCATGGCATGATCAATAAGAGGCGTGTTTCTAATAATATTCCGGGTCTGCTGGTTAATGGTGAGTGGGTGTCGAAACCGACAGAGGTTAAAAAGGAGGTGCTTAATTTTTTTAGGAGTAAATTTGTGGAGAGCATGGCGTCGAGGCCTAAGCTTGAGTGCTTCGGATTGAGATAGCTTGAGGAGGGGGGATAGATGTGGCTTGATTGCTCGGTTTTCTGATAAGCAAATCAAAGAGGCTATCTTTGAGTGTGGGGATGACAAGGCGCCAGGACCGGATGGTTTTAACTTCAGATTAATCAAGCATTTCTGGGAGCATTTTGAGGGTGACTTTAGTAAGATTTTCTAGCATTTTTTTGACTCGAGCAGTTTTAACAGGGGGTGGGGTCTTCTTTTATTACTTTAGTCCCAAAGAATAGTTCCCCGATAGAGTGGGGAGATTATCGGCCTATTAACCTTATTGGGGTAATCAGTAAGGTGGTTTCTAAAGTTTTGGCGAATAGGCTTAAGGATGTGATGGGGAAAATTACGTCAGAGACGCAATCTGCGTTGCTAAGTGGTCGGTATATTTTGGACGGGCCCCTAATGATCAACGAGGTGCTATCTTGGGCTAGAAGGGTTGGTAAAGAATTCTTCTTTTTCAAGATTGATTTTGAAAGGCTTATGATAATGTGCATTGGGATTTCTTGCTTAATGTTATGACTCAGATGGGATTCCCTGATATATGGTGTAAATGGATTCGTGGGGTCTTAATGTTAGCTAGATCGTCGGTGTTGGTAAATGGGTCGCCGAATTTTGAGTTTGACTGCGAGAAAGGGATAAGGCAAGGTGATCCGATTTCCCCTTTTTTTATTTATTTTGGTTATGGAGGCTTTTTCTGGTTTGCTCAAGAAAGCGTGTTGTAACACCCCGACCACGTAATATAACAAACCGCGGCGGTAACGTCGGGGAGTCATGTCACAGAATCATTGTTTCACAACACATGATATTTGAAGTTTTGTTTTATTCCATTAATAGATTCATTGTTTTAAAATAAACCAAATAAGTACAAACAATTTTCTTTCATGTTTTAAAGTCGCTAAGGCACGAGTCCATCCTATGTATAGCATGCAATCAACAATCG
The DNA here is from genome assembly GCA_030545235.1 of Helianthus tuberosus. Lineage (NCBI taxonomy): Eukaryota > Viridiplantae > Streptophyta > Magnoliopsida > Asterales > Asteraceae > Helianthus > Helianthus tuberosus. The sequence goes on along the minus strand of JARYGA010034074.1, from coordinate 23,830 downwards.
TCACATAATAGAACCTAAAACATATGTGAAAAACAGTTAGCATAAAAAGCCGGCGAGTACATAGGTTTTGTATGTCAAATTCATGGCTTTGAATTTATATTGCAATACCTCATCCAACCTCGAGAGTCGACGAATATAATCCTTGAAATCAAAAAGTGTTTGATATTGCAATATATATTTTATCAACTTTGTAAGTTGATATAAGTAAAACAAAACCTTTGTAGCCATGAATCTTGTCCGAAAACATTTGTTTTGTAAAACCAAGTAGTAAATCGTCTTGAAAGTAAACATTGTATGGTTTATATCTTTAAGTGAAAATCATTGCGTAGCATTGTTCAAAAACCATTCGTTCAAGTGATCTAGATAACGCTACGACATGTAATATGATAAAAGCACTTATATATAGGAAGTACTAGCGACGTATCCACCATGATTTTATCACATTACACCCGTCCTGTTATCTAATCACTTACCATAAACCAATCGTCCAAATCGTCCTTGTTATAAACCAAATTGTTATTCGTCCGTGTTATAAACCAAATTGTCATTCGTCCGTGTTATAAATCAAATTGTCATTCTTCCGTGTTATAAACAAATTGTCAATTGTCCTTGTTATAAACCAATCGTCATTCGTCCGTGTTATAAACCATTTGTCATTCGTCCTTGTTTTAATTGTGAAAACTTTTGGTTGTTCTTTAATGAACACATTCAAACCTGTGTGACTAGACTATACCACCCATGGGGTATCTTTAATAGACCATGAAAGGTCTCTTTAAATCGACTAACAAATCAACACATGATTTGTTAAAATAACATATTATGTAGTTACCCCAAACTATCCACCAAAAATCCAGTGGATAGCCCGATAACGGGATTGTCAGTCCTATGGTACCATAACATACTACTGGTAGGCTTGATCAAAGCTAATGAATGTAATTCATGTTATGAATTAACGCACCAACAAGTTCGTTCACATTATTGAAATCGTTGTGTTTTATATAATCCATAGTCTTTGTTTTGAAAATTTGAAAAGCATTTAGCACATATGAGTCACCCCAAAACAATTGAAAGCATAAAAGAGGGGAGCTATGTACTCACTTGGGATTGAAAAGTATCCTTGAATCAAGTGAAATATCAAATCTTCGAACGTGTCCTAACATCGGGTAACTATGTTAAAGTATCGGTACATAATCGGGGGAACTTTAATAGAATGAGGTCTTGTAAACCAAATGAGTGTTGGAACTCATATGAAATGGTTTAACAAAGTCTACATTCTGATTTGGAATGAATCCTAAGTGCTTTTGACCCGTTATGACCCGTTAAGGTAGTTTACGCTACTTTAACGTGTCATTTGCGTAAAAGTATGGTCGGATGGTCAAACTAGTCCTATGATAAGTCTTACATGCCTAAATATGTTTAATAATGTTGCAATATCAGTTTAAGTGTCAAAAATTAGGTTACATATGCTTAAATGGATTTATGCGCAAAAAGGGCATTTTGGTCATTTTTAGGCATATAACTATCAACCTATCATAGGACTAATCAAACGACGTGACCATAAGGTATAACCTCAGGAGGTTATTCCCTATACAACTATGGTCACCTACATGTGTTTGGTCGGATCCTATGATCGACCAAACGGGTCGGATTCGAAAGTCAAAGCGGTGGTCAAACCTCGACTTACGACCCTATATAAGCACTAAACTAGAAGTGACGAGTTAAACATGTCAAAACATGTTTAACTTAGTTGGAAAAACTGATTTGGTATCAAAACAATTTTTGATACCCAAAAATAGTTCCGTCACATAATTGTGCATTTTGACCGAAACTTTGACTCGTCACTTCGACTAGTCAACGTGGTAATCAGTAGGTATAATATGTGACACCTGTGTCACTTCAACCATCATAAAAATACCAAACCAATGAAATATTGTGTTTCATACTTGGGATTTGTATAAATATATGTATCGTTTGCACATATCAATTCTTGTTCGATTTCGAGCTTTAAATCGCTTTCTGGAAGGTTATACGCAATCTAATGCATAAATACAACTAGTTTAATGCAACAAACACTCCGGAATAGTGAAATAGTCTTAACATACCTTAAATAACCTTTACATAACTTAGAAATAAGTTTTGGAAGGTTTGGTGTGGCGAAATCAAGTTTATTCACTCACAGGGACTATTTGCGTCAACTTCCAAAAGTCTGTCGTTTCATAAGGAAACGTACAGTTCGGAACATGATAATAAGCTAAACATACCATAAATAACCTAAACATCGCTTAGAAATAAGCTTTGAGTGGTTCGGTGTGTAAAAATATGCTTATTTGATCTTACAGGGACTAAAAGTGTCAAAAACGGTGTAAGTTTGCATTTTCGCGCATATCTTACGTTCTGACCACATCTGGACATCCAAAATTTTTGTACACACTAAAATATTTTTATTTTAGTGATCGGCATGCAAAAATACCATTCGTCGCTTAATTTGGTTCGTTTTCGCGTTCGTTTGAGTTTCGTCGTAATTTAACGAACAACGCGACCGTACGACCAAACGAGCCGACATCTGAGAGTTTTCCAAGCACATTTTGAGTCCTCTAAAATTTATTGACCTTGTAGAGCCTTGAAAATGGCTTAACAGGGGTCAAAAGGGGCTGAAATGAGCTTAAACCAAGTGCAGGGACCTGAACTGTAATTATTGAAACTATGGCTGATCTGGGAGGGCCACACGGGCCGCGTAAGCCCATCCCATATGCTTACGCGGGCCGCCTAAAGACCCCAGTGACCAAAAATCAGTTTTTTCAGCAACAGTTTGATAATTCAGGGGCTGTTATGCAAAGATCTTTGTGTGATGAGCAAGTTAACACCTCCCCAAGGCTTTGAATCTGCTTGTGACAATTGTAGGGCCATAATTCTTGCTTGGTGGTTACACAAACATGTGTCATGATCTTGTAACTTTGCAACAAGTATAAATAGCATGGCCAATTCATTGTTTTTCCTCACACTTGATCTAAAATTCTCTAAGTTGGAATTCTATAACTTCATACCTGAGAGATTATAAGATCAAGTTCAAGAAAGGACCTTTTGTAAGCCTTCTTTCATTCTTTTATTGCTTTTTAGCTTAAAAAGTCAAACAGTGTTTGACTTTCAGTTTGACCAGTCAATGGTCAACGCAAATTTCGGTTGAACTTTGAAACGTGATTGTAATCACGATGGTTATAATCCTTAGCGATTATACCCACTGATTACCACGCTAACTAGGTGTAGTGATGAGTCAAGTTTCGGTCAAAATGCGTTTTAGCACGCATTTTGCCACGAAACTACTTTTAGGTATCAAGACACCTTGTTTTGATACCAAATCAGTTTTCTAAGTTAGTTAAACATGTTTTGACATGTTTAACTCGTCACTATTAGTTTAGTGCTTGTTTAGGGTCGTAAGTTAAGCGGTCTAAACAACCGCTTAGAATTTCGAACCCGACCCGTTTGGTCGATTATTAAGATCCGACCAAGCATGATTAGTGATCATAGTTGCATAGGGAATAACCATTGAGGTTATACCTTAGGATCACATAGGATTGGTTAGTCATTTGCTAGTTAGCTTGTATGCCCATAGAAAATGACCAAAATGCCCTTTTAAAGCATAAATTCATAATGTGCATATGTGAACATATTTTTGACATCTAATCTGATTTAGTAACATGTTTAAGTATAATTGGGCATGCAAGACTTAACATAGCACATAGTTAACCATCCGAACATAGTTTTGCGCAAACGACGCATTATAGTAGCTTATACTACCATAATGGGTCGAAACGGTTCAAAAGCACTTAGGTAGACTTTCAATTCAGAATGTTAGCTCTATTAAATCATACCATATGAGTTCAATTACTCATTTGATTTATAGAACATCATTCTACCCTATCTCCTGATTTAGGATCCGATTATTAACATAGTTACCTATATTAGGTGTTGTTTGATCCCGTACTCCCTCTAGCTTTACTTGGTTGTTGTTCAAGACTTCTAAGCACCCTCAAGTGAGTACATAGTCCCCTCTTTTACTGTTTTCAAATGTTTTGGGGTGAAGCATGTGTACCTATCTGTTATTTTCATGATTTCAAAGTATAATTGCTTATACATGTTAATACTTATCTTTTGACAAACTGAATTATTATTGATGGTTTAAATACTGATTTTTCAAAAATTATAAAATTAATTGTTGGAATAGTACTTATTTTGTTCACCAGACCAGTTAGTAGTATGATATAGCGCTATAGGATTTGACACCCCATTCCTGTTGTCATGGAATGTCTGAAACCAATTTGTTTCTCCATCCAAATAGGGATTGCCTTTGTGGTATCCCTATAGTCTCAAAGGTGTATTTTGATGCACTAGGTCTGAATGAATTCTTAAGTCACATTATTTTTGTATATTTTATTATACTCCCAAAAGTATAGTTTGATATACTCTCATTTGTGATATTGTACAAAACAACATATATTTTGTTAACTACCAAAACATATTTTAAATATGTTAATTATTAAACCAAAACATAGTTTAATATGTTATACATAAATCCAAAGTATACTTTTGATATACTATCGAAAACGATTATTTTGACAACTAAAGTATATTTAATATACTATCTGTTTAACGATTTTGGAACCGAAATATATTTTGATATATTACCTAATCGACTTTCTTAAAACCAAAGTATATTTTTATATATACTAAAAACATTTTATCAAAACATTATTTTATAAACTCATTTTATTTAATTATTTATTTATGCATCATTCTTTTATATCATCAAATTTCTTATAAATTTTCGCATGATTTATAAAGAAAACATTTTTAGGTTCATGACTACTTTTATTAAACATTCTTTTAAACTTATAAGTCATGAACTATGCATAAATAAAACCTATGTATCTCACAGGAATTTTTATGCTGACGTACCTATTTTTACACATGTTTCAGGTGGTGCTATGTGATGATTGTTGATACATGCTATACATAGGATGGACTCGTGCCTTAGTGACTTTAAAACTTGAAAGATAATATCTGTAATTATCTAATTTGTACTAAAACAATGAGTTAAATAATTCAATAAAACGAAATTATTTAATCCATGGTTGTGAAACAATGATTCTGTTACAACACTCCCCGACGTTTCCGCCACGTTTTGTTGTTTTACGTGGTCGGGGTGTGACATAATTGCAAAAGATTATAACCATCGTGATTACGATCACGTTGCAAAGTTCGATTGAACTTTGACTAGACCAATTCATGGTCATAACTAAAAGTCAAACGGTAGTTAAACTGTTTGACTTTCAACTTAAAATATCTAAAAGAAATGAACAAGACTAGGATAGAACACTTACTTGTGTTCTAGGATCCAAGAATGCTCAGTAGGAAGCCTCCAAAAGATTGTAGCCTCCAATTTAGAGCAGATGTGAGAAGATTGAAAGAAATGAGCAAGTTGGAATGCTTGAAAGCCTTGTTATTTATAGGACCCGAGAATGCACAAAATCATGCCAAGTGTTTGGAGTGGTGAGCAAGGATGAATAAGATCATTACAAGTGCTAGTATTAGGTTAAAAGGCTTGGGGATCACTTATCTTGGCCTTCCACACATGTAAAACCAAAGGACTGATCAAAAAAGCTATTGGGGAGGGTTTACGGACCACAAAAGGTTGAGGATCGTAAGCCTGCAGCAAGGGCAAAGGTTTGAAAATTGACAGCTTTGGTCCCTTAACTTGTTTTGTCGCGTTTTGGTACTTCTAGCACCCGTTTTGGGTATATAAGGCTCTGCCTATAGAAATTTATGTAGGAAGGCATACCCTCCGTCTACTCTAGTTGCTTTCTGAAACATGCTTTGGGAAACCAAAAAACCAAGAACCTAGTCCACAACACAACATCCGAGCGACCATACAAAAAAAAAACAATACAATGTATGCTAAATAACCAACCAACCTCCTATATTCTTGAGAATGAAATAAAATGCAAATTTTAAGGTGAATCACAGGTCAACAATCGAACAAAATGTCTTCATTGAGTTGTTACCATATAGAACACGAGAGGCCATGTAGCCGGCCTTTGAGGAGACCGTGTGTTACTCAAGTCTCTTCCATGATTAGTCTTTCTCAATGACAACCATATTTTAAGATCTTTAATTTTTTCTAGTGGACTGGAACTTCAGTGTTACCCGGTGTCGATGTGTCACACCCCGATATTTCCACGTATTACCGGTGGGCCCGGTGGGGAGTATCGTGACGTAGTTGATATCATCATAGTAAAAAATCACAGTTTAAATGCACAGCGGAAGTCTAAAAGTAATTTATACAAACCGAATTTAAAGTAACATAAAATATTACACAACGGAATGTATTGGATCCACAGGCGGATCAAAACAAAAGATGTATTGTTCAACAGACTTAAAGTGATAAAAGCTTGCAAGACTCTTTATTTATTCACTCAGGAGTTCCAGCCCATTTCGCTTAGTACCTGCACTTAAACTTTTTGAAAATACGTCAGTTTACACTGGTAAATACAATTAACTGACCCTTTTAAAAAAACATCTTTAGAAAATTTATTTAAATGCACAAGGCACAAATATTCTTTTATAACTTGGGACAATTATTTAAAATAATATTGTATACAGTTTTTACATGTTTGTCGTCCATTCAGGACCCGGTTAGAAGAGCCGGATTAGATTAATTGACACGCCACAAGTATATGCCCACAAGAGAGTGAGATACCATTTATACATACGCAACAGTCTGGTGTATGCCTACACCCCGTGCATAAGCCGTGGCCATTTCTAATAAATGAGCCGATGATATCCAGGACATGGTCATTACCCCCCAAAGGCATTGCATCAAACAAAACAGATTAAAACGGGTTATGTAAATGTATTAATCACAATCTGATTTAAATAACTACATACCCGACCAAGCGGTATTATTATAATACCGTATCCCAAGCCCGTATGACGGAAAATATGTTAAAAGTATTTACCTGAGCAAATTATAATTTAATCTCAGCCGTATAACAATCAGCAAGTGCAAATAGCTTTTACTAGGCACCTAAATCTGGAAGGAAGGATTTAATATAATATTAGATTCCTAACGGGTCTTACTTAAGTTTAAACTTAGACCGGTTAGTTTTAATGAAAGGTTTACGGTTTAAAACGCACGATTAAGCGAAGACCGGATTAGAATGTGATTTAGACCTGACAAGTATGAAGACTTGTATAATATGGGTAAACTAAACACATTCTGGATTTTGAAATACAAATGATAAGGTTTGACCCGTTTCGGTTAATTTATGTAAACTAGTTACATAAACCGTACCGAACGCGAATATGCATAACGGGTAACCAAAAGAGTCATATACAGGTTTCACAAGTTAATATGCTTAAAATATGTTATGATATCATTAGGATACCTTCCATTATGCCCAAAACGAATTTAAAACCAAATTAAGTCCCGTAAGGGTATTTTGATCATTTTAAAGTTTATAAAAGAGGTTAATTAGTAACCTGAGTTTCTGGTCTAAAATAATCAGTAAAAATATTTATTTTAATAAGTTATATCAGTAAGATATCACACATATGTGAAATTTTTCGTTTATGACCAAACTATGCACCGAAAGGGCATTTTGGTCATTTCACATATGCTTTAAGGGTCAAATTTGGAAAGCTGAGTTTTAAACTTTTACATACTATTAAAGTATATAAATTTATTCATAACATCAGTAGGTATTAAGTCTTAGGTGCTAAATATGGTTTTAAACCATACTATGCGCCTAAATCGCATAAAAGTCGGTATTTGACGATATTCGGGTTAATTAAGGAAATCTGAGATTTTGATCAGCCTCTACTGTTTAAAATAATTTATTTGATGTATAAAATCAGTAGAAAAAGGTTTGATATGTAAACGATGTGTAAAACTCATTTTATTAGCAAAAAGGGCATAACCGTCAATTACCGAGCCTATGCAAGAAACCTACGTTATGATCAGTTTAAAATTTAACAAAAATTTCCAAAAATTCATAAATATTATATCTTAACAGTGGGTAGAAAGTTTGGTGTCAAAATTTGGGTTTAAATAAGTTTTATGCCAAAAATGCCGTGTAATTAATAAAAAGCTTTCATTTTACGATATCGCGCATAACTTCTATTTTAGACCATAATCTGATGTCAAACTTTTAGGAAATACTTAAATATCAGTAATAAAGGTTTTTGTCCTCTCACATTTTCAAAAATCTCGTTTTAATATCAAAAGGGCATAATGGTCAACATTTAAGCATTTAACGGAAACATGCAATGGACTAGGATTTCTATGGAACCAAGTTGTATAACCTCAGATGGTTATACTAACCTATAATATGGTCCTAAAGGAACCCTAAGGCATATATAAAACAAGCTAAATCGGGTCAGAACTGAAAATCAAATCAAAAGTCTACTTTTGCGACTTTCGCGACTTTCGGTTCCGAACCGAGCCTAAACTCAGAATTGTCGGGTTGAACATGCTTAGACATGTTCTTATATTATTTACCAAGTCATTTTAATGTTAAAACATGTTCCATAACCTCTGCATTGTTAGTTATGAATTCATTTGTGAAAATTGACCCGTTTGACTTTTTAATATAAAGTTTGACCCGACAATTGACCAAGTAAAAGTGATAATCAGTAGGTGCCCTTTTAAGGGTTTATTACCTACATAATTACCAAGTAATAGCCACTTTTAATTTGAATAATGGCTGGACCGTTTGTGATTAACCACAAAGTCAAAGCTTAATCACGATAACTTTGACTTTCGGTCATTAAGCTAATAAAACTTGAACTTAGGGAGCTAAGAACACTTACTAGGGTACTTAGCACGAGTATTGAACTTTAGAAAACTTCCTTGAGCTCCAGGAGGCTCCAAAGAGTGATTTGTGAAGTGATTTTAAATGTGCAAATGAACAAGTGCAAACAAAGGGCCTTATATAGGATTTTTAGAGCTCCAAGATCATTCCATCTGCAAATCTATAGTAACCAGATGATCCCATGTGTCCCTAGTGCATGAAAAACTATTGGCTCAGACCATGGTATCGAAAAATTGCATGCAAAAGGCGGTGTAACAGGCTGAACATGTAGTTGTCCTTATTTTTGCTCGCTGGCACTTCTCACGCGGGCCGCATAAGACTCTTAAGGAGTCTACGCGGGCCGCAAGGCTCCTTCTCAACTGGAAAACAACTTTTGTTTATTGCATTTTCAGTCCCTGGTTCATTTTAAATTAAAATAACTTTCGTTTATTGCACTTATGACCCCCATAGTTAACTTTTAAGGGCCTTGGGTCATAAACTAACTCCGTTAAGCTCCCGGTTAGTAGTACGATCACCCGAAGAGTCTCTAAAGAGCGTAGAAACCCTACAAAATCATTATTTATTATATATGGATGCATAATGAAGTATTACAAAGCTTTGGGATAATTAAAAGGTCACTCAGAGGTAACGTTTAACATGTTGACACGTTTAACCCTTAAGCTTTGTAAAATTTTCAATTTAAGCACAAACGGCTTTCTATGCCCGAAAATTTTATTCATCAAAGAATACGAATATCTTACGAGATCATTCAGAGGCATGCGCTTGGCATGATGACATGTTTGATCCTTGTACTTACATATTTACATTGTTTGACAAGTTTTAATCCCTCCAGATCAATCCATTACACTTTTAAAGTCCATGACACGTGCCTTTATTATATTGGTTGTGATTTTACGAGGTGTTACACGATGTTAACCTACAGTTGGCCATTTTCTAAAAAGGTAAATGTTAGCAAATAAAAGGTGTAGTTCACTGTTCACGTTCCAGAGTTGGAGATAGCCTCGAAGCATTATAAACATCTTTTTTATAGTTGGTAATAAAGCTAATTAATTTAGGCAATGCGCAAATATTAATGTTGAACCCTGAAAAGAATGTCTTTCACAAGCTAATAAAAAGTTTGAGATGGGTATTGGGTTGTTGCTGGAGACTTCAACTCGGTTAGGGATCAATCTGAGAGGAAGAACTCTGCTTTTTACTCTGTTGCGGCTAGGGATTGTAATACCTTTATTATTGCTGATGCTAATTTGTTTGAATATGGTCTTAGAGGCAGGAAATTTACTTTTGTCTCGGGAGATAAATGGAGCCGTATTGACCGTGTTTTTGTGTGTTGGAGATTTTTAAATGATTGGCCCAAGGCGGAATATAGGGCGTTGGGTAGAGATAAATCGGATCATAGCCCGTTAATTCTGAAGATTGTCTCAAAGAATTATGGTCCGAAGCCGTTTTGTTTTTTTTAACTCGTGGATCGATAGAGAGGACTTTGATGAGGTTATGACTAAAGCTTTGGGTGATTTTGTGGGGATAGGGGATCTGGATGTATGTCTGCTACATAAGTTTAAATATTTGTGACATGTCATTAATTCTTGGAAAAATAAGAAGAAAGAGTTAGAATCCGAGGAAGAGTCGGGGTTAAAGAAGGAGTTAGAGGAGTTGGATGTTGTAGTAGAGGAGAGAGACCTTACCGAAGTGGAGGAGTGGGTTTTGGAGGCGTCTAAAAAAGATTATTAGAACTTGAAGACTTCAAAGCTAAAGATTTAAAGCAGAAGACAAGAAGTAGGTGGGCTATGATCGGGGATGATAACACGAGGTACTTTCATGGCTTGATCAATAAGAGGCATGTTTCTAATCATATTCCGGGTCTGCTGGTTAATGGTGAGTGGGTGTCGAAATCGACGGAGGTTAAAAAGGAGGTGCTTAATTTTTTAGGAGTAAATTTGTGGAGAGCATGGCGTTGAGGCCTAAGCTTGAGTGTTTTGGATTAAGACAGCTTGAGGAGGGGGATAGATGTGGCTTGATTGCTCGGTTTTCTGATAAGGAAATCAAAGAGGCTATCTTTGAGTGTGGGGATGACAAGGCTCCAGGCCCAGACGGTTTTAACTTCAGATTTATCAAGCATTTTTGGGAGCATTTTAAGGGTGACTTTTGCATTTTTATGACTCGATCAGTTTTAACAGGGGGTGGTGTCATGGCCCTCGGCCCCGGTTTGACCCGGTTCAGGAGCCGCGGGACAGAAAATCCCGTGGTATCTAATTAGGTGTCAGCGGAAGTCTTTTTAAACAGGATCGATTATTATTAAAACTGCTTGTTTTTATATAATATAGGGATAAATCCCATAATTTACAATAAAGTGATTTCACTGGGAAATCTTTATTTCTCAAAACATGTTTCTTTATTTATTTACATTGAGCCACTTCCTTGAGCTTGTAGTGCTTTATGGCACTTTTCCAGATCATAACAGATCACCTGAAACATGTTTGAAAAAGGTTTTGTCAGCGGGAAATACTGAGTGAATCATTCTATTTTGCATAATGATGCATAGTTAATAATTACAGCATAAGAGCGATTACAATGGCTTTTATCTTATCTTTATCTGGCTCTATGTCACAATGGTGACATGTCACAATGGTGACGATGGCCATACCACTATTAGATCAATGAACCTAAATAGTGACGATTATCCCTGTAGGTCAATGAACCTAACAGTGATTATCCCGAGTAGGTCAATGAACCTAACTGGGAGAAATTAGTAATGTGCACAATACCCCACTAACCAGTAATTCAAGATATCCACGACTTAGTCCCTGTAATTATAACTTTTGAAAATAATTTGAGGTATTGTAAAATAGTTGATAAAAAGAGAATGACTCACATTGTAGATTTAACGAGCAGAGTATAAGCCTACTGATTAGCCTTTTTAACCTAATTTAAATAACAATGCACACACAACAGGTTAGTAACTAATACATCAGTTACGACAATTCACGAGATTAAACCCTCACAACGATTTATTAGTGCAATACTTAACAATTCAGCGGATTCACAACGAATGACAGAGTATAGTCCGAATTCGAGCAGTACTCAAACATTCAAGTCGAAATCACTATGAATTAACAAAGTATAATCTCAATTTGAGCGGCACTTAAACAATCGTTGGATAGTTAGAATCGATCGGACGTTTAATCGTAATAGCGATCGAGTTATTACCCTGATTGTGGCAGCAATTAGTGATTGTGTGTGTTTAGTGAACTGTTTCTGTGATAACTCAGTCTACGTAACTCGAATTTACGTCGTTCCAAAGACAGAATTCAAGTCCCAATGCCCAGTATTTATACGTGAAAAGTTGTTCCCCCGCGTGTCGCGGAAGAAGTCGTGACCCCTGTCGCGACTCGCCTGGGGTGTCGACCTAGCCTAGAGTAGCCTTGTCACTAGTATAGGCTTGATGAATTGACAGTTCGTTAATTTGAAACGTATACAACGCATTTTAGAGATAATTATCAACTTAGGGTTTACCCCTCTTTAGTTTTAGGGGCCCTAATCCTGATTCTAAATGTTTTGAAAATTTTAGGGTTTGTTCAGAATTACTTGGGTTTCTCAATTAGGGTTTCCTATTGGTCAAATTAATTTAATAATTATGACTTTTTGATGAGAGTTGTTACAGGTGGGGTCTTCTTTTATTACTTTAGTCCCAAAGAATAGTGCCCCGACAGAGTTGGGAGATTATCGACCTATTAACCTTATTGGGGTAATCAGTATGGTGGTTTCTAAGGTTTTGGCGAATAGGCTTAAGGGTGTGATGGGGAAAATTACGTCAGAGATGCAATCTGCGTTTCTAAGTGGTTGGTATATTTTGGACGGGCCCCTAATGATCAACGAAGTGCTATTTTAGGCTAGAAGGGTTGGTAAAGAATTCTTCTTTTTTCAAGATTGATTTTGAAAAGGCTTATGATAATGTGCATTAGGATTTCTTGCTTGATGTTGTGACTCATATGGGATTCCATCATATATGGTGTAAATGGATTCGTGGGGTCTTAATGTCAGCTAGATCCTCAGTGTTGGTAAATGGGTTGCCGACTTTTGAGTTTGACTGCGAGAAAAGGATAAGGCAAGGTGATCCGATTTCCCCATTTTTATTTATTTTGGTTATGGAGGCTTTTTCTGGTTTGCTCAAGAAAGCGTGTGCTATTGGTTCGTTTGATGGGGTGCGGCTTCCGAATAGTGGTCCTATTATCTCTCACTTGTTATATGCGGATGATGCGATTTTGTTGGGAGATTGGTCCGTTTTTAACTTCAAGAATATGAAAAGGGTTGTTAGGATCTCCTTCTTATGTTCGGGTTTGAAAATAAATCTATATAAATCGGTGTTGTTCAGGATTGGGAATGTCACACCCCAACCGATTGCGGAATCATCGGAGTGTGGCACTAAGTGAATCAGATTGCTCAAGAGAATCCATAACGACTAATTTAGTGACAATATTTAACAAGTTCATTATCCCATACTAATAAACAAATATTCACAAAAAGTCATACAGATTTCATGTCTCTCAAACAATACAAATCCGACAACTTAGATTTTAGATGGGTTTCTAAAGTAGCCTATCTTGATTCGAGTTAACCTCCGATTAACCTACAACATACGTTAAAATAATGTCAATACAAAAATGTATTGGCGAGTATACAGGTTTGATATAGTAGTAAAGTAGATAAAAGCGCTGTGAATTTCCACATACATAAACAAGATACAATACAACATATATACTAACAAGACAAACACTCAAGCTAAGTCCTGAGATGACTACGAAGGAGAGGTGTGAAGTCCCTTAACTAGACCCCGTCGGGTGTGAGTCGAACTATAGTACCATACTAGCTAAGGTGGAACATCAACGAGTAAAAGTCCTAGCGCATATGTATCAAGCATCACGTGTAAATATGTATATTGGTCATTCGCGTGTGAAAATCAGTTTAAGCATGCAGTGTGTGTTTTGATAAGTGTGTTTATGTATGAACGTATGTTACACCCCAGAAGGTGCGTTTTAGAGCAAAAAGGGGTCAAGTATACTCACAGTGCGTGCTTAGCGAGTAAACACGGTCTGGAATAGAGTGGAGAGGGCGCCGGGTCAGCCTGCGTGCGGGAACAGAAGTGCGTAAGTCCTTTAAAGTGCTGAAACGGTCAAATCAGAGTGTCGAGTGGTGAACAGGCTCCTTGTACGAAGCGTGCCTTCATACGAAGGTGGTGGCTTCGTACAGTCGGCTTGTTCCGTGTTCCAAAATCGAGTGTTCTTCACGCCGTGCTTCGAGAAATCGGGTGTTCATCCCTCCAACCTTAAGCTACTGATTAAACTTAGGCCGGAGAGGTCTTTGTTTAAGTCACGGGTTGGAAATGGACTGTGATGTGCGAAGTCAGTGCCTTCGCACGAAGCCGGGCTTCTCACAGAACAGTCCAGCTTGCATTCGTGACTGTTCTTGGTGTTCGGAGCTGTGTTTTCGCCTGAATTGTAACAACCCGACTTTCTGAAGTCAAAGTGTTGGGTCCAGAGTTTTACGCTTATCTTTATTGTATTTATTTATGTTTGTTTGGTTAGATTAGCACTTGGGCTTGGGATAGGCCATATGGGCCAATGGGGTAGAGGCTCCACTATAAATAGTCATGACTAGATTATTAGGGTAGAGCTCTCCCATAGTGTCACCATGTAGCTCCCAAAAGGAGAACCTTGTACCCGACAATCCTAGAGATTGTGTGCAAGGTTCTCGACCAGACAGTCTTCGAGACAGTGTGCGATCTAAGCAGCGACACTACGTTATGTAATGAATATTTTCTTTTTGTTCATTCGGTTCGATCTTATATTCCGCGTTTGATTGAACCGTCGAGTGATATCTCGGGTTTTTCGGGACTAACAAGTGGTATCAGAGCCATTGAAGTCTTTCAAAGGTTCGGTTTTGATATCACTCGAAGAACAAGAAGAAGCGTTGCACAGTGTCGTGTCGGGGGATGAATGTTCGTCAAAGGTTCAGTCGCCGTTGAAGATGGTGTCGGCTCGACGACAACTGAACAGAGGAGATTGTCTTATAACGGAGGATAATCGGAGTTCGCGTCGGAGAAGAATGAATGGTGAGCCGTAGGTGATGATGAACATTGTGCTTGTGATGAACGTCGGAGAGTTACGATGTCCGGAGATGTTTATCGGTATGAAGAAGATGGCGGCTAGTACACGTGGTGGTTCCGGTGAAATGCACGGTGGTAAAGGATATGATGGATTGAAAGAGTTGTGGCTGCTGGTTCGTGCGTCTGTGAGACTCCAGCGACTGACAATGGTGGAATATGGCTCATGATGGTGACAATTATGTGGGTTGCGGTTATGTGAAGGTGGTTCCAGTCGTAGTTCTTAGGTGATGACGGCTGATGTTTTTTATTCATGGTAGAAAGAGACAAAAGAAAGGTAATGATGAGATGATGATGAGTAATGTTGTTGTCTGCTGTTGATGATTAATGATGGGATAAGTTGTCCGATGATGTTTATGAATATTTCCGATTGTTTTTTGAATTTTAATCTGATGATATTTGATTTTTCCGATGAAATATCAAATGAATCAAATGAATCGGACGACAATTGATGACATCAGCAAGTCAAGAGAATGTTGGGGAATGTTTATTGGCGGCTGCACATGATGTCTATTCAGAAACCCTAAGGAATGTGAACCGTCAGATGTGGGAAAGATCAACGGTCAAAGGTGTGATGAAATTCAATTTTTTTAGTGCAACATTCTGTGGACCAACTTTGGAGCTGAACATCTTTGCTATTGGATCGAACAATGTTAGCCCAAAAAGACATGAGCCCAGGTAAAATTGTCTTGTTTCATCCGTGATTATCAGACATCATCACACAACTTCAAATATTTTCCATTCGAGATACATCTAATCATTTTGGATAACAAATTTTTAAATGTTCAACACATTTCATCCGAGACCCTTTTCAATCATTCGACATCGTTCGACATCATCATTTTACATCCGAGATTGACGTCATATATCATCTCGGACAACAAACAATCCGAGATATATTTCAAGCCCGAGATCAACTTTATATTTCATTCGAGATCGGCATCCGAGATATTTCACAATTCATAACCTTTCCATCTGAGATCAAGCCTCATCCGAGATACGTTGATGTTCATTACTGGGCCACTAAAAGGAGAAGACCCAAGACTGGAGACCATCTAAACTGCAATAAAGATAGCATAAAACTAGGGGGAGATTGTTAGGTCCAGAGTTTTACGCTTTATCTTTATTGTATTTATTTATGTTTATTTTGGTTTAGATTAGGTCTTGGGCTTGGGCTAGGCCATGTGGGCCAATAGGGTAGAGGCTCCTATATATAGTCTTGATTAGGTTATTGTAGTAGAGCTTTCCTATTCTTGTAATCATGTAGCCCCAAATAGAGAACCTTGTACCCGACAATCCTAGGGACTGTGTGCAAGGTTCTCGAAGATCGTACCAGACAGTCCTTGAGACTGTGTGCGATCTAAGCAGCGACACTAAGTTTTGTAATGAAAAATATCTTTTTGTTCCTACGGTTTGATCTTATGTAACAACTCTCATCAAAAGTCATAATTATTATTTTAATTTGACCAATAGGAAACCCTAATTGAGAAACCCAAGTAATTCTGCACAAACCCTAAAATTTTCAAAACATTTAGAATCAGGATTAGGGCCCCTAAAACTAAAGGGGGTAAACCCTAAGTTGATAATTATCTCTAAAAAGCGTTGTATACGTTTCAAATTAACGAACTGTCAATTCATCAAGCCTATACTAGTGACAAGGCTACTCTAGGCTAGGTCGACACCCCAGGCGAGTCGCGACAGGGGTCACGACTTCTTCCGCGACACGCGGGGGAACAACTTTTCACGTATAAATACTGGGCATTGGGACTTGAATTCTGTCTTTGGAACGACGTAAATTCGAGTTACGTAGACTGAGTTATCACAGAAACAGTTCACTAAACACACACAATCACTAATTGCTGCCACAATCAGGGTAATAACTCGATCGCTATTACGATTCAACGTCCGATCGATTCTAACTATCCAACGATTGTTTAAGTGCCGCTCAAATTGAGATTATACTTGGTTAATTCATCGTGATTTCGACTTGAATGTTTGAGTACTGCTCGAATTCGGACTATACTCTGTCATTCTTTGTGAATCCGCTGAATTGTTAAGTATTGCACTAATAAATCGTTGTGAGGGTTTAATCTCGTGAATTGTCGTAACTGCTGTATTAGTTACTAACCTGTTGTGTGTGCATTGTTATTTAAATTAGGTTAATCCAGGCTAATCAGTAGGCTTATATTCTGCTCGTTAAATCTACAATGTGAGTCATTCTCTTTTTATCAAATTACTTTCAAAATCATGTTTATTTTCAAAGGTTATAATTACAGTGATTAAGTTTATGTAATCACCAAGTTACAGCCGGTATGTGGGGTTTTGTATACATTACTTGATAATCTTCACCATTGGACAACGAGTTAGCCAAGGGGTGATATGACCATAGTCACAGACACCATTGGACGAATGGGCCAATGGGTCGAGTGACAATTACTGTGGGTAGTTGGTTTGATATCTGAAACATTGTAATTTCTCTTAATACTGTAAAATATAACAAATGTGTCATTTTATTAAAAAGAATGATTCACTCAGTATTTCCCTGCTGACAAAACCTTTTTCAAACATGTTTCAGGTGATCTGTTGTGAGCACAGGAAAAGTGCCGTGGAGCACTACAAGCTTAGAAAAGTGGCTCAATGTAAATAAATAAAGAAACATGTTTTGAGAAATAAAGATTTCCCAGTGAAATCACTTTATTGTAAATTATGGGATTTATCCCTATATTATATATAAACGAGCAGTTTTAATATTAATCGATCCTGTTTAAAAAGACTTCCGCTGTCACTTAATTAGATACCATCGGATTTCCTGCCTCGCGGCTCTGGACCGGGTCAAACCGGGGGCCAAGGGCCGTGACAGGAAAAAGGTGGTAAAGAACTTAACGAAATTCCTATAGTCTCAGAATATCCGGATGTATTCCCATAAGAATTACCAGGATTACCACCAGATAGGGAGGTAGAATTTAGGATTCATCTAATTCTAGGAACTATACCGATAGCTAAGACACCTTATCGGTTAGCACCCACAGAAATGTTAGAACTGAAAACGCAATTAGATGAATTACTAAGTAAAGGATTCATACAACCTAGCTCATCCCCTTGGGGAGCGCCAGTGTTGTTTGTAAAGAAAAAGGATGGTTCAATGAGAATGTGTATCGATTATAGAGAATTGAATAAGGTTACAACTAAGAATCGATACCCATTACCTAGGATTGATGATCTATTTGATCAACTTCAGGGGGCTAGATATTTTGCTAAAATAGATTTACGCTCCGGATATCATCAATTGAAGGTACAAGAAGAAGACATACCTAAAACTGCTTTCAGAACTAGGTATGGTCATTATGAGTTTACAGTCATGCCTTTTAGATTAACGAATGCACCTGCTGCATTCATGGACATGATGAATAGGATCTGTAAACCATACTTGGATAAATTTGTAATCGTATTCATCGACGATATACTTATTTATTCCAAAAGTCAGGAAGAACATTGCAAGCATTTGCATGCACTCTTAACCTTGTTAAGAAAAGAAAAGCTTTATGCCAAATTCTCAAAGTGTGAATTCTGGTTAAAGAAAGTGAAATTCCTAGGACATATGGTGAATCACGAAGGCATTCACGTAGACCCTGCTAAAATAGAAGCAATTACTAAATGGAAGGTCCCACAAACAGCTATGGAAATTAGAAGTTTTATAGGTTTAGCTGGGTATTATAGACGGTTTATTAAGGATTTTTCCAAGATAGTCGTGCCATTAACTAAGTTAACCTGTAAAGCCACTAAGTTTGAATGAGGATATAAGCAAGAAGAAGCTTTTAAGATTTTAAAGCACCGATTGACGAATGCTCCAATTTTAGCATTACCCGAAGGAACAGAAGATTTTGAAGTATATTGTGATGCTTCAAAATTAGGATTCGGATGTGTGTTGATGCAGCGCAAGAAGGTAATTGTGTATGCCTCTCGGCAGTTGAAAAAGCACGAGGAGAATTATACGACTCATGACTTAGAATTAGGAGCCGTAATTTTTGCCCTTAAGATTTGGAGACATTATCTTTACGGAAGTAAATTTACTGTCTACACAGACCACAAAAGTTTAAAATATATATTTGGGCAAAAAGAGTTAAACATGAGGCAAAGGAGATGGATGGAAATCCTAAGTGACTACGACTGTGATATTCAGTATCACGAAGGAAAGACAAATGTAGTTGCAGATGCCTTAAGTCGTAAGTATTATGAGAAACAACGACGAGTTCGTGCTCTCAGATTAAATCTACAAATAGATTTAATGGAACAATTGAAGAATGTTCAAGTTACAGCAATCAAGGATGATGCTGAAGCAATGAAAGGACGAATGAAGGAATTAGAACAAGGAGCAGATGGAATTTGGAGATTCCACAAAAGTAGAATTTGGGTACCTAAGCAGGGAGATTTAAGACCCAAGATTTTGGAAGAAGCTCATAAATCTAGGTATACTATGCACCCAGGAAACAATAAAATGTACCAAGATTTAAGAAAGAATTTCTGGTGGATAGGCATGAAAAAGGATATAGCACGATATGTTTCTAAATGTCTTACTTGTTCACAAGTTAAGGCAGAACATCAGAAACCCTCAGGTTTACTACAACAATTGGAAATGCCAGTATGGAAATGGGAACTTATAACAATGGATTTTGTTACTAAATTACCCAAAACCAGAAAAGGTAATGATGCGATTTGGGTAATTGTGGATCGATTAACCAAATCAGCTCACTTTCTACCAATGAAAGAAACCTTTAGCATGGAAAGGCTGGCTAAATTGTATGTAGATGAAGTTATATCCCTACATGGAGTCCCACTCTCCATTGTTTCGGATAGGGATAGTCGTTTTACTTCTCATTTCTGGAAAAGTTTCCAGCAAGCTATGGGAACTCGACTCAATCTGAGTACTGCATATCATCCCCAAACAGACGGACAAAGTGAAAGGACAATCCAAACTCTGGAAGACATGCTCCGAGCATGTGTAATAGATTTTGGTGGAAATTGGGATGATCACTTACCTCTGATTGAATTCTCCTACAATAACAGTTATCATTCAAGTATTGAAGCTGCTCCATTTGAAGCACTGTATGGAAGAAAGTGCAGAACTCCAGTATGTTGGACAGAAATAGGAGAAAATCAATTATCAGGTCCAGAGATAGTACAAGAAACGACCAACAAGATTACTCAAATCAAGGAAAGATTGAAGACGGCTCGAGATCGCCAAAAGAGTTATGCCGACAATAGATGCAGGCCGTTAGAATTCCAAGTAGGAAATAAAGTACTATTGAAAGTTTCTCCTTGGAAAGGAGTAGTTAGATTCGGAAAGAAAGGAAAGTTAAGTCCAAGGTACGTAGGACCATTTTCAGTGATCCAACGTATAGGACCAGTTGCTTATCGGTTACAACTACCAGAAGAATTAGCTGGAGTACATGATGTATTTCATGTATCCAATCTCAAGAAATGCTTATCAGATGAATCACTGGTAGTACCTCTTCAAGATATAGAGGTAAACGAAAAGCTAAAATTTGTTGAGAAACCTCTTCAAATTGAGGATCGAAAGATTAAGTTTCTCAAACATAAACGACTAGTTTTAGTCAAAGTTAGATGGGATTAAAAGAGAGGAGCTGAATATACTTGGGAGCTGGAATCGGAAATGAAGAGAAAGTATCCTCATTTATTCCAGTAAATCTCGTGGACGAGATTTTTATTAAGGTAGGGAGAATGTAACAACTCTCATCAAAAGTCCTAATTATTATTTTAATTTGACCAATAGGAAACCCTAATTGAGAAACCCAAGTAATTCTGCACAAACCCTAAAATTTTCAAAACATTTAGAATCAGGATTAGGGCCCCTAAAACTAAAGGGGGGGTAAACCCTAAGTTGATAATTATCTCTAAAAAGCGTTGTATACGTTTCAAATTAACGAACTGTCAATTCATCAAGCCTATACTAGTGACAGGGCTACTCTAGGCTAGGTCGACACCCCAGGCGAGTCACGACAGGGGTCACGACTTCTTCCGCGACACGCGGGGGAACAACTTTTCACGTATAAATACTGGCCATTGGGACTTGAATTCTGTCTTTGGAACGACGTAAATTCGAGTTACGTAGACTGAGTTATCACAGAAACAGTTCACTAAACACACACAATCGCTAATTGCTGCC
Source organism: Helianthus tuberosus (assembly GCA_030545235.1). Taxonomy (NCBI): domain Eukaryota; kingdom Viridiplantae; phylum Streptophyta; class Magnoliopsida; order Asterales; family Asteraceae; genus Helianthus; species Helianthus tuberosus. Next base: position 2,622 of record JARYGA010034074.1, on the reverse strand, counting down.
ACAATCAGGGTAATAACTCGATCGCTATTACGATTCAACGTCCGATCGATTCTAACTATCCAACGATTGTTTAAGTGCCGCTCAAATTGAGATTATACTTGGTTAATTCATCGTGATTTCGACTTGAATGTTTGAGTACTGCTCGAATTCGGACTATACTCTGCCATTCGTTGTGAATCCGCTGAATTGTTAAGTATTGCACTAATAAATCGTTGTGAGGGTTTAATCTCGTGAATTGTCGTAACTGATGTATTAGTTACTAACCCGTTGTGTGTGCATTGTTATTTAAATTAGGTTAATCAAGGCTAATCAGTAGGCTTATATTCTGCTCGTTAAATCTACAATGTGAGTCATTCTCTTTTTATTAAATTACTTTCAAAATCATGTTTATTTTCAAAGGTTATAATTACAGTGATTAAGTTTATGTAATCACCAAGTTACAGCCGGTATGTGGGGTTTTGTATACATTACTTGATAATCTTCACCATTGGACAACGAGTTAGCCAAGGGGTGATATGACAATAGTCACAGACACCATTGGACGAATGGGCCAATGGGTCGAGTGACAATTACTGTGGGTAGTTGGTTTGATATCTGAAACATTGTAATTTCTCTTAATACTGTAAATTATAACAAATGTGTCATTTTATTAAAAAAGAATGATTCACTCAGTATTTCCCGCTGACAAAACCTTTTTCAAACATGTTTCAGGTGATCTGTTGTGAGCACAGGAAAAGTGCTGTGGAGCACTACAAGCTTAGAAAAGTGGCTCAATGTAAATAAATAAAGAAACATGTTTTGAGAAATAAAGATTTCCCAGTGAAATCACTTTATTGTAAATTATGGGATTTATCCCTATATTATATATATAAACGAGCAGTTTTAATATTAATCGATCCTGTTTAAAAAGACTTCCGCTGTCACTTAATTAGATACCATCGGATTTCCTGCCTCGCGGCTCTGGACCGGGTCAAACCGGGGGCCAAGGGCCGTGACAGGAAAATGTGGTATCAGAGCCACTGATTTAAGCTTACTATTGATTTTAGCCTATTAAAATAATTGAGAAATTTAATTGCTATTCTGTAAAAATATGTTTTATTAACTGATTAATTGTTGAGTTACAGTATGGGTAAACAAAAGATTTCTGCTATCTACCACAAATTAGATACTACACCCACAGAGAAAGGAACCTCTTCCTCCAAACACCCAGCAGATTTGGAAGAAGGGATTTTTGTCCGTAAAGCAAATTATGAAAATCCTCTCACCCAAGATAAAAGAAATTTGATTCTTAGAAAGGGACAGGAGAAAATAAAGAAACCCCAAGTCAAGAAAGTGAGGTTTAATTCAGAAATCCAGGAATTAGGCAATAGGTCACCTTGGGAAGACACATTAGATAAAAAAAAAAATGGGCAAACCTTTATATGCTAGCTACCATAGCAGAAAATGCAAACCTCTAAAATATCAATAAGCCTGGTCTAGTAGAAAATTAATCTCCAGTAAATAAATAAAGTATAGTGTGTTCTCTTTCCTGTAGTCTTTTTGTACAAATCTGTATGCAATAAAACTTTAATGTTTATTGTAAAACTTTGTTCCAAAGTTTTAACTTAGCATTTTTGTGCATTTTGCATATATGCTATCCAGCATGAGTGGGATATCGGAAGCATTTCAGAATCTCAACCTCTACCCAGTGCCAATTGAAGTCTCCCACGACTTTACTGGTTATATTGCTGACATAGAGGAACCTCTGGAATTCCAAGCTCCACCACTGGAAAAAGCAAAACTTAAAAAGAAAAGAAGATATGTAGGATGGAGGAAAGTGCGCAGGAGAAAGCCAGTTACTAGGAAACTCCCTAAAATATAAAACCCTATAGACAAAGGAAAAGGAATAGAAATCGGAGAGAGTTCTAATCCAGCAAAAATAGAAATCAGGAAAGATTCTAAACAAAAAGGAATAGAAATTGGAGAGAGTTCTAGACAAACTGAAGAAATCACATTTCAAGACGAAATTGACCGTCTACTAGCAAATTGTGATGTCATTAGCCCTATCCATAATAATCTATATCCTTACCTAGAAACCCAACTTCCTGTGAATCTGGAACCAGCCATTCCAGACCCACTAATCCACACTCGACCTTTAGGCCAAATGGAAGAATGGTGGACAAATGACTGGCAATTCGAAAATATCATCAACAGTCCTTATTCATTTCTTCCACAGTTTGATCCAGAACCTATCCCCAATCCTCCAATGAGCAACGAAAACTTAGCCGAACTTCGTCTTTGGGGTGAGGAGTTAATTGATACAGGAAATAGGATTAGGGATATTGGAGAAAGGGTTACTTGGAAGTACGACGAAAGGGAACGTCGCTACTAAACTGTCAGTTGACCAAAGAATAGTGGGGTTGGGAAGAATGTCTGTATATTAATAATAATAGTTAAATATAACTCTGTAAAATGGGAAATAAAACATTGTAAGATAAACGGTGTGTATGGATGCCTATATAATATATAAAGCAAAATAGAAGTCGAAACATCGACAATTTTGGATATATATCTGTGTTGTAAGATTTTATGTGCTTCTGTATAATTATTTTATTTATAATCATTTGATACTAATAGTTATAT
>JARYGA010034073.1:0-60151 GCA_030545235.1 Helianthus tuberosus | reverse complement strand
ATGCCCACAATGTTCATATGTTGAAATTATGAATCAAACGCGTAATTTCCTAGTTCGACTAATTACGTGTGATGTGGGGTAATACAAATTTTAATTATGAAGTCGATTTAGCTTATATGCACATATCATATAATTAAGGGTAGTTAACTTTTGAAGAGTTAAACTAACCATGGACGGAGTCGAATAGTAGTTTTGACATAGAAAACACGTAAGGTGGAATAGTCATGTTATAATGACTAATCTAACCACCTTGTGAATTATGATGATAGTTTGACTCTTGACAAGCTAGATGGAGGCTTAGAATGAAGCGGGTCAAACGGAGCAAGTACGAAAAGGAAAGCGTAATTTGGATGCGAGGTAAGTAGAACTTACTCCCCTTTACATTATTTGCAAAGTTACTTAATTTTAAGTATTGATATGAATGCTACTAAGTGGTTGGTATATGATATTCCGACACGATTCAATGAGAGTCGGAATGAGGGAAAATGGTAAGAAATCATGAATTATAGTAAAAAGGGGTTAAATGGTAAATTAGTCATGTAATGACGAATAAATAAAAAAGGGTTTTAAGTAAAACAAGTTCAAAGGAAAACTGGGATAGGTTTAAAGGGGTGAAATGGTAATTAAATACCATCTCATACGGACAAATGGTCAATTAGACTAAATGGGTCAAATGGTGTGGTTAACACCATTTGACAATAACATTTGACAATCGCTTGTTGAGTTTTGTAATCACAGGAAATAACATAAGCTTGCGTTGCTTTAACTAGAAATATTTAAAGTAAAAAGTTATGTAAACGGGTCAATACCTTGACCCGAGCCAGGTACGCATAGTTAAGTTGCTAGATAAACATGCAAATATGGGTCAAATAATTAGCGAGAGTCCTTCGTCGTAAATGTGGGACTAAAAATGACCAAAACGCCCATGATTTGTAAATCGGGCAAATAACCCTTAGAGGTCGTTTAGATACTAGTATTATGATTATGCAACTCTTAGATATATGTAAGAGTTGTAAGTATAAACCTTGAGAGTCAAATGCCTAAGAACGGGTCAATTACGTAGAATGACTATCCAAAGGGTACAATTAAGAATAACGGTCCGTTATGTTAAATCCACTACAAAATAGTTGTGGAATATAAGAGGCTATTTAAAAAAAATGGAAATACGAAGTGTACAAAGAGAAATGCGAGTTTGATGCTTAAATGCATGAAAACTTCTAAACGGGTCAAAATAAAGTAGGTGGTAAAATGTTGGCTTAAGTGTAATAAAGAAAAACGTAAACCGGGTAACGGGAGTGTAAACTATATGAATAATGGATCCGGGTAATGGATGATAGCTTAGACATGTTAAGAAACGAACCCCAAGCAATTAAAATGAGTTTGGATAGGTTTGGATGCAAATTTGATGAAAAATAAACGTGCAGAGTTGACACGGGCGGGTGAACTTTTGACACGGCCGGGTGAAGGGGCTGTGAAAAATATATGTTAAGCTGACACGGCCGGGTGATCTTTTGACACGGCCGGGTGAAGGGGCTGAAAACAAAATATATAATTTCTTGTATTTAATTATTTTATTCAAATGCCTTTATTTCTAATCCCATATAACTTGTTTAAACTTGTTATTTAACTATCAAAACTAACTTTTAAGTTGGTTTTGATCATAGGTGATTGCCAAGAGTGCCCGGATGAAGATCAAGCTCGAAGAAGAACCGAACACGATAAAGTTAAAAGCTTCTGCACGGCGTTTCGTCGTGTCTTTTAAACGACGAATTCAATTACATTAAGTTCTTTTTTTTATTGTAAAAGTTTTAGTAAACTCGTATTGACATACTTACGTGTAATCGTATAAACATGCATTTTTACTTAACTTATATATAATATTGTATTTAACAAGCAAGGGTGTTACAAGTTGGTAATCAGAGCTCATGGTTAAAGAATAAATTGTGTTCGGTTCGAGGCTTGATCGCAAATCCGGTAAGTACAAGTATGTTAGTGGTTTAGCATGTTAAAGTGTTGTAAACAACACATAGGGTTACCGTGTAATACACGCTACCCCAATTAAAATGATTGATACAATTAATGAAATTACGTGCGTTGACACGTATAGCAGAAAGCCTCGTATTATAATACGGGCGATTATTGATGTCAACATTACTAACCTTTGTGAATGTTTTGATTGAAGGACACTCGCATATGAAGAGGACGAGAATTGAATAAATTACGGATATGACGGAGGAACGGTCCGAAGTATGACAAGGGGATCATGCTCACCAAGGACCAAATCGCGTAAAAATCGCAAATAAGAATAACGGCAAGGAACGCCCATCGGGGCAAGCATTACCAGGTGCACATTTTTAAATATAATCGCACAAATAGCAATATGCAACAAACATGTAGAGAATGATTGTTGCATATGTAAATAAAAAACTTGGAAAACCTGAATAGAATACCTATCCAGGATATTATTTCCAAGAAAACTAAATAGAGGCGTTACTTACATAGGGTGTGATGTGAAAACTGTAAAAAGGTCGTGTGTGTCATGTGTTAATCGCTTACTCTGGCCAAGTAAGTAGTGGCATATGATACCATGAACTTCTTGTAGTGGATGCATTTACGTCCGATGTAGTAAGGGCGGGGTGAATGGGACTAACTTAAAAGGTACACAAATAAATCAAATAAGCAAGACGTTTGATAATAAACGTAGACGCAAGTCGAATGACGGAAGCGTATTACGCTAGAATAAAGAGCCCGAGAGAAGGGACAAGGATCAAAGTAAAAGAAAATACAGACCGACCAATAGGAATGCTAAGGCATAAGGATAAAATTTTGACTGTCATAAGTGATGAAATTCACATGGACAAGTCAAACGGATTAAATAAAGAATAAAGGACTTGACTGAATGAAAGCGATTGATTTCGCTAAAATGACCAAATAAATTAAGGTGACGTCTAAAACCATATAAGAATGGTTACTTGATAATGATCACGGTAAAGATACCCGATGGACGGGTAGGATTGTGGGTGAATGCGTAAACCAAGAGACGGGAACGCGAAATAGGAAGTCAAAAGACTCGGAATATGAGTCATGACTAAAAGATGATAAGAATTTTCGCAAACATAAATTTTGGTAATTACGTTCAACCATTTCAAAGTTGGACGGGTTAAATAAAGAATGAAGTTTGACATTCATAAGTGATGAAAATTCACCCAAAATGAGTCAAACGAGTCAATTAAGGAATAACGCTTAATATAATAGGAAAACGCAAACCGGTGAAACCGGAAAGCTAAAAACAATAAGATAGAAGGACCCGGGTAATGGGTTGTAAAGGAGTATACGTATGAACCGGGTAACGGTAAGCGTATGACAAACCGACGTGTAAATGACGTTAGAAGTCGTAAAGTCGGAAAGATAGTCCGAAAGTAAACAAATGAAACCTTAGACTACGGTCAAGGTCAACTAAAGTTCAAAAGTAAAATTAAATGATTCCAAACATAATAAAGGGTGCTTTAAAGCTATATAAGTATAAATAGACAATTGAATAAAGACACGAATAAAAGATGATCTACGGGGTCATCATAACCTACGGGATTAAAGGTAGTGCTAAGGTCTACGGGACCAAAAAGACTTTTGGGTCGGAAATAGAAAGAAATGAATTGTTGAGTATCACCTTAAAAAGGTGGAAATCTAAAGAAATAGTCTACGAGACGAAGCGAAAAAAAAAACCCTACGGGTTATTTGGGTTAAGCGTGGGAACTAGTTGAAATTCCCCGTATTAAAAGATAATGGAAAGTAACAAATCTTTCGAAGCAATATTCCTATATATGAGAGAAAGACATAAGACAAAGAGAAAACGTAACCAAAAAAAATTAGTTTTTTTAGTCGAAAGCAACGTTTTAATAAACATAAGTGGTATGAGGAAGTTTAGAAAACCGTAAACTCACATAAGGCCGGAGATGGCGATATGGATATATACCTGAGCAATGGGGTATAAAGTAACCGGTGACTAACAAGTCTAACCGCCAAAATAGATAATCAATAAAGATAACGAATACGAGCTGAAGGTAACGACCCGCGAGGCCTTACACATGAAAGACGTACGCGTCGATATAAATGAAAACGTTAGATCGAAAGGAACGAATGAATGTCTTGAAAACGAAACTAAGTTCGTTTAGTCTGAATTAAAAGAAATACGTAAATAAGGTTTCGAGGACGAAACCTCTTTAAGGGGGGGGTAGACTTGTAACACCCCAAAAACGGGTTTGGTAATCAAACCCCGTTAATACTAAAAGACGGATAAAGTATCGTTAGCGGTAAAAGCAACCCGATAAATATTAGAATTTAAATAAATAATCCTAATATTAATTAAAAGACGGGTTATAACTCTCGGAATCCAATAAGTTAACTGGGAAAAATAATAACCTAGTTAGAAGAGAAGTCTTGTAGTGACATACTAGTGGGTTATGTAACACCCCGAAATTTAAAAAGGTTTTATATTAGCGTTATATAAAGTGTAAAATAAACGAGAGTGAGCTAACTAGGAATAAATAACCTAGTTAGTTAATTGTCCCGTTTAAAAACATAAATAAATTTAAAATGCCAAAGATATAAACTAAAAGAAACTAGAGGGACCAAAAGTGTTTAACTTGAAACAAGTTTTAATAAAAACTTTTTAATTAAAACACAAACACTCCTGGTGGAGTGCTGGAGATCGATCAAAGCAGGGGGATGGCGACCAAGCTTGCCAAAACCCTAAATCCCACAAAACACCTAAATTGAAGGTTCAAATCTGGTCCAAAACGAAAATCGAGCATAGATTACTGATCCCCATTGCAAGGGGGTTATAAGGTATGTAAAATTTGATGTTAATTCTCTACTTGAAATTCTCATGAATTTAGGGTATTCGAAATTTGTTGATGCATGCTTGTTATATGGATGAAATAGGAACGTTGTAGTGTTTAGGAGTAAACCCTAGACAAGATACGTTGAAATCGTGCCTAATTTTAGTAAAAAAAATCCATGAACACCATTGAAGGTGATTGTTGTTAGGGTTTTTGATTGCTAAAATGGTGTTATGATGTCAAGAACTTGCTTAAATTGAAAGCTGAATTCAAACGGCTCTTGATCAGAATTTACAGCCGACTTGTATCGGCTGTAACCTGGACAAAACGTGATAAAAGCATGTGTTTCTTGAGTCTAAAATGTAATTCCAGGAAATATCTTTAAAACTCCACTGGAATCGCATTTTTTCGACGAGAATTGAGCGTTTTATGAATTTTTCCGTATCAAAGGTTCAAGCTGCGTTTTCTGGCAGAATTTGCAGCCCATTACGAATGTCATAACTCAATTTAGGAATTGAGTTATGATCTCAAATTCTTACTGTAGAAAGTTTTAAGTGATTAAAAGAATCTCCAATTGGAATTTCGTCAATCGGATAAACGAGGAATTTTAAATGAATTTTTCCGTAAGCTGCAGTCAGAAGTGACGCATCTGATTGCAGCTTAGTAAATGAATTTTTACAAGTTTTTGGTAAAGAGTTAGATCTTGAAATTTTAACACAATGTCTAACCCTCCGAGAGGTACGCCACATAAAAAATCATTATTTTTGAAGACTTGTAAACAGGTTAAACAGGTCACCAAAAACAGCCTATTTTCAGTGATACGAAACTTGATTGTTGATATTATAAATTATGCCCACAATGTTCATATGTTGAAATTATGAATCAAACGCGTAATTTCCTAGTTCGACTAATTACGTGTGATGTGGGGTAATACAAATTTTAATTATGAAGTCGATTTAGCTTATATGCACATATCATATAATTAAGGGTAGTTAACTTTTGAAGAGTTAAACTAACCATGGACGGAGTCGAATAGTAGTTTTGACAAAGAAAACACGTAAGGTGGAATAGTCATGGTTATAATGACTAATCTAACCACCTTGTGAATTATGATGATAGTTTGACTCTTGACAAGCTAGATGAAGGCTTAGAATGAAGCGGGTCAAACGGAGCAAGTACGAAAAGGAAAGCGTAATTTGGATGCGAGGTAAGTAGAACTTACTCCCCTTTACATTATTTGCAAAGTTACTTAATTTCAAGTATTGATATGAATGCTACTAAGTGGTTGGTATATGATATTCCGACACGATTCAATGAGAGTCGGAATGAGGGAAAATGGTAAGAAATCATGAATTATAGTAAAAGGGGTTAAATGGTAAATTAGTCATGTAATGACGAATAAATAAAAAACGGTTTTAAGTAAAACAAGTTCAAAGGAAAACCGGGATAGGTTTAAAGGGGTGAAATGGTAATTAAATACCATCTCATACGGACAAATGGTCAATTAGACTAAATGGGTCAAATGGTGTGGTTAACACAATTTGACAATAACATTTGACAATCGCTTGTTGAGTTTTGTAATCACAGGAAATAACATAAGCTTGCGTTGCTTTAACTAGAAAGATTTAAAGCAAAAAGTTATGTAAATGGGTCAATACCTTGACCCGAGCCAGGTACGCATAGTTAAGTTGCTAGATAAACATGCAAATATGGGTCAAATAATTAGCGAGAGTCCTTCGTCGTAAATGTGGGACTAAAAATGACCAAAACGCCCATGATTTGTAAATCGGGCAAATAACCCTTAGAGGTCGTTTAGATACTAGTATTATGATTATGCAACTCTTAGATATATGTAAGAGTTGTAAGTATAAACCTTGAGAGTTAAATGCCTAAGAACGGGTCAATTACGTAGAATGACTATCCAAAGGGTAAAATTAAGAATAACGGTCCGTTATGTTAAATCCACTACAAAATAGTTGTGCAATATAAGAGGCTATTTAAAAAAAATGGAAATACGAAGTGTACAAAGAGAAATGCGAGTTTGATGCTTAAATGCATGAAAACTTCTAAACGGGTCAAAATAAAGTAGGTGGTAAAATGTTGGCTTAAGTGTAATAAAGAAAAACGTAAACCGGGTAACGGGAGTGTAAACTATATGAATAATGGATCCGGGTAATGGATGATAGCTTAGACATGTTAAGAAACGAACCCCAAGCAATTAAAATGAGTTTGGATAGGTTTGGATGCAAATTTGATGAAAAATAAACGTGCAGAGTTGACACGGGCGGGTGAACTTTTGACACGGCCGGGTGAAGGGGCTGTGAAAAATATATGTTAAGCTGACACGGCCGGGTGATCTTTTGACACGGCCGGGTGAAGGGGCTGAAAACAAAATATATAATTTCTTGTATTTAATTATTTTATTCAAATGCCTTTATTTCTAATCCCATATAACTTGTTTAAACTTGTTATTTAACTATCAAAACTAACTTTTAAGTTGGTTTTGATCATAGGTGATTGCCAAGAGTGCCCGGATGAAGATCAAGCTCGAAGAAGAACCGAACACGATAAAGTTAAAAGCTTCCGCACGGCGTTTCGTCGTATCTTTTAAACGACGAATTCAATTACATTAAGTTCTTTTTTTTTATTGTAAAAGTTTTAGTAAACTCGTATTGACATACTTACGTGTAATCGTATAAACATGCATTTTTACGAAACTTATATATAATATTGTATTTAACAAGCAAGGGTGTTACAAGGTATCGTGCCGAGGCATCCGGCCTGGTGATGTGATTGTGTAATGTGGGATAGTCATCTTAAATCTCAACAGTTTGGCCTTTTGGAGCACTTTGGTATTGTTGTATTTTTCATATGTCGTAGTGTTCTTTTTTCTTTGTTTGAACATTTTTTTGAAAGGCAAACGAGGATCAAAATTTTGATAAACAACCAAACTACAACCAACACTTAGCAAGAAGCTAAGAGAGGCAAAACAACACAAAGACCAAACGACCACAACTGATGAACGAAACAATTACAAAACAAACAATACATTAGTAAATTTCTGCTCCAACATTTGCAGTCTAAATTCTTCCATTTTGTTATGTTCGTGATCCACCAAAGTGTAGTTTCCTTGATATCTTCTACTATTTTGCTGGCCAGTGTGGGGACTTGTTTAAATACCTTATCATTGCGAGCCACCTGGATCTTCCAGCATGTTAACATTAGCACTTCCTCCAATGTTTTCTTCCTCCCCCCATTTTCCTTCTACGATGATACTTACTTCATCATGCCTTGGAATGTTTCAACTTGGTTTAGGAATTTGATTTGTAACCAAGCGTAAATCTGCCACCAAACTAATCTAGCCATGAAGCACGTCACTAGTAGATGGTCCGTAGACTCCGTAATGTACCCGCACTATGAGCATAAGTTGTCTAATACTGGAACTCCCATTCTCGCTAATGCTAGTTTTGTCGAGATTGAGTTTGCCACTGCTCGTCAAGTGAACAAATTCACTTTAGGAATAACCTAGTTATTCCATTTGAAGTTCCCCCCTTGCTGATCTGTACCCAAGCCTTTTAGGAGATCGGTTTTAAACTTTTTCACCGAGAATTCCTCGCTGTCACCCTTCTTCCAGATCCACACATCCGCCTCCTGTTTAACCTTTTGAACAGTTTGATGTTTCTATATTTGTTTATTTAAGTTTGCAACATTGGTAGCCTACGTTTAAGTGTGTTGTGCATTGATGCGTGTCGAGTGTGATATGTTTTTAGGTATATTTTGAGCCCTTTTTAACACTTTAGTCAAGTTTTAAATTTATAAAACACGATATTCTACTAACACTAAACACACATATGGGCAAGTGCACCCATCGTGAGCGCAGTATAGCGTTGGTAAGATACCGAGGTCGTCCAAGGACACAAGTGCTTTTAGTACCGGTTTATCCTCAACGTCTAATCAAATCAAAAGTTTAGAAAAGGTTTTAAACATGAAAATAAAAACTAAAAATGCTGAAAATAAAAATAAAATAACACAGATAGACAAGATGAATCACTTGGATCCGACTCGCCTTTAGTGTAACCTTTGATGATTTCCGCACTTTTGCACTTTTTAAGAGATTATCTTAGTTATAGTAGTAGGCCCCTCGTTTGAAGGTGAAGTTACCCTCAACCCAGTAGTTTAAGTCAGCAAGGATACAATCCTAAAGATCCGAATATTGAAAGATAATTAATTAAGTTATTAATGTATAATGTAATAGGCCCCTCTTTTGAAGGTGACGTTACCCCCGGCTAAGTGGTTTGAGTCAGCAGGGATACAATCCCAAGTAGTCGGGTTAATGTATTAATAGTAGTTTACATATGAGGGGATCAAGCCATTCGCACCCCCGCCATCCAATACCAGTGGGTATTGAAGGAGGTCCTAGTAAGATTGACCCAGGTCCTTTCCGGATCTATACACTGAACAAGGCAAGAACCTTATCAAACCATTCTCTTAACCCCCAACCAGGTAGCCAACATATCTCTATATAGACCGTAGAGATATGAATGGTGTAAATCTTTTATTTTATATAGATAGTAAAATAACGCCAAGACACCACGGACAAATGATAAGGAAGTTTCACCTTCAACATAAGAAACTAGTTATTAAAGTCATTAATACAAAACCAAATAAAAGTGCGGAAAGATTAAAAATCAAAAGTATTACACTAAATGCTTGTCTTCACCAAGTGATGTAAAAGACTTAGGCAAACATGACCTTTGATTGTCAAGAACTCTTACTATCAATCTTGGATCCCGAGACTACTACACACACTCTATGATGGATGATGGTGGTGGAGTGTGGGTGAAGTGGGAAAGAGATGGTTTGCCAAGGGATGCCTTTGAAGTGAACTAAGCACATCTATTTATAGCCTGCACAGACGCCCGGACACTGCCCCGTGTCCATTGGGCACGACCCCGTGTCCATTGGGCACGGCCCGGTGTCCATCCTTATTCTCTTTCTTTATTAATTGCAATTTGTCTGCATTAGCTCCACACGCCCCCGTGTCCGCTGGGCACGGCCCCGTGTGCAGAAGCGTATCTGTACTATCAAGATTTGCTTGAATTCTGCGAATCTTAGCGTTGACCACGACCCGTGTTGAGCTGGGCACGCCCCCGTGTCGGAAATAGAAGCTTCTATAGCTTTGTCCTTTCTGCAGACAACTGGCCACGCCCCCGTGTCCGCTGGGCACGAGGCTATGGTCAGCCTTCTGTTTCTTTGTTTTTGCTTTAGGAAGATGTTGTCGAGGGGTCGGGCATGCCACGTTTATTCATTTTCTTGTATTTATGTTAGATTTTGTTGCGTATTTGTTCCTTTTGTTCATTTACGCTCATTTAGTCCTGAAAATACAAAAGGAAGACAAAAGCACACTTTTTCCAACATTAGTACTAAAAAAATGTTAGTTTTATGCCTCAATTGATATAATTTATATGTTTCATTTCACACACATCATACATGATGATGTATTGCTTTCATTATATTATATTGCAGTTTTTGGTTTCCAACTCCATTTGAAAGCTATTATTCGTCACATTGGTAGGCTTTCTACCTTTCCACCATGTTTTCTCTGTGCGCTTTTATGGTGTTTAATGTGGGCCTGCGAACCTGCATTGGCGTCCGGTTCAGGTTCGTCATTCGTGGGGTCAAAAGGCTAGAATCGTAAGGCTGAACAAAAATCAGTCTTTGTTTTTTTGTAAGAGGAAAGAAGGTTGGGGTCCAAAAAGTGACTAACCGCCGACGGAAGGGGGGGGGGGGGTGTTCGAAAATGAGATCGACCGGCTAGACCAGTTAAAAGCCCAACCGCTTAACGAAGACAAGATAGCCAGTTTTATCATGAAGATGCATTAGCATAGGTTAGACGCATTAGGTTTAGTTGTGTAGTATAGAAATAAAAATTGTTAACGCCGTATCCTTTTAAAACTATTTATAGTATTAGTTTTTCTTTAAATGTGTTGTCTTTTATCGTAACTTTTGTAATAATAATTAGATTTGGAATGTTTTGTGTTTAAAAACTGTCATTGTCGTTATCGAACCCAACCGCATTACTACGGGTACAAATTTTAGTTATGAAATTAATTCAATAATATTATTTAAATCGGCGATAAAACAATTTTTTTTTCAAACATTCAATTTGTTGTATAATAAAATACTTTTAAATTAACTAAATTACTCTACACAAAGAACGCATATAATCATTTTCATAATAAAATATCTTAGTGTTGTTCTAATTAGCATAATAAAATATCTTATAGTTGTTCTAATTAGCAGACTAAAAAGTTGAAAATATTTTTAAAAAATATGTACATTCTTAAATAAACTTAATATATTTGTCCCTTTAAAAGGTAGGATACTTAGGTCACTCGGTGTGGGGGTCGCCTAGGCCCGGCCTGGTCCGGCGACGCCCCCCAACACCATTTCCGCAGGGCCAGCGTGGTCGTGAACGGCAACTGCAAGACGTTGAGGACGGAGCTCTTCTTCTCACACACACATATACATACAACACACACACAAACACAAACAAACACACACACACACACACACATATATATATATATAGGGAGGAGTTCATGCGAGAACTACCCTTATTGCGAGAACCAATGTGAACACAACCTAAAATAGCTAAAAAAAAACCTAACCCCCACCCCTCCCAAAAAAAAAAAAAAACCTAACCCCCCAAGCTAAATGCTAAAAACTAAAAACCCCCAAAAACCTAAAAAAAACCTACCCCCCTCAAGCTAAAATGCTAAAAACTAAACCCCCAAAAACCTAAAAAAATCTTAAAATTTTTTTTTAATTTTTTATGCTCAAATCGCTACTTTTAGTGGCCAAAAAAAAAAATTTTGATTTTTTTTTCTTCGAAAAGTAGCGATTTTTATATAAAAAATATTAAAAAAAATTGTGTGATTTTTAGCTATTTTTAGGCATTTTTGGTTGTGTTCACATTGGTCCTCGCGGTTCTCGCAATAAGAGGTGGTTCTCGCATGATCTTCTCCCTATATATATATATATATATATATATAGGGTAGGGTTCTAGAGTGAACATCTTCCCAAGAGTGAACTTTGTGAACTAATATAGACCCTTGATTTTCATCATCTTGAGAGATTAATAGAATGGCATGATGGTAATTCTTTGTTTAATTGTATGTATTTATTTAAATGAATGAGGGTATTTATGTAATAACACAATAAAATAATTCAATTCATGGAAACTGAATAGTTTCCATATAATATCGATTCCATCAATCCCCATTGTATAGCACATTCAGTTATACAATTCCCTAAATTCAAATTATAATCAACATCTTTCTTTCCTCTCTCAATATCACTGCCGTCATCCAGCAACCACATGGGAAGTCCGCCGGAGTTAACAAGGCACTGGGAAAATCGTACGATTTTAAACAAACAAAGGTACACTATGCTGAAGGTTAAAGTTTATATGAAATTGCATGTACATTGTTGCCGGTTTTGTAAGTTTTAGACTTCTTTGAAGTACATCAAATCGGAAGTTTGGGTTTAATTTTTCCGCCGTAGCAGATGTTTAATCACGTGGTTTTTGTTCGATTTTGTGTTTTAATTACCTATTGTCCGAGTACTTGCTTCATTGTTTTTGAAGGATAGGGTTAATTTAACAATATAGTTGATGTTACTCTGTTTTTCGATTTTATATGCTATGTGATTTTCTGATGTATGTTTGGCTGATTTGCCTCTTCTTCGTTGATGTACATTTGTGTATAGCTTGCATAAGAGTTATAAACAGTGAGTTAGATAATTGTACACTGGTGTATTTTTCTGATCCGGATTGAATGGGGAAAAAGATGTTAAATATTATAGCGAAAAGGTATTATTGTGTATATAAATGTTGAAACATACACAAGTGTATATTGTTTGTTTAACCTGTTGTAAACGTTGAAACAGGTTGTTTGTTTACTCCGGTGTACACTTGTGTATTTTGTTTGATACACATATTTATGATTCACTTTTATAAATGTGTATGTACACAAGATACACATGTGTAGTATAATTGTAGTAGCTTTAGCAATGTTCATAAACATCTGTTGTACATATGTGAATTCTGCGTGATACACATGTGTATGTACACAAGATACACATGTGTAGTTTAAATGTAGTAGCTTTAGCAATGTTCATTATAATCCGTATGGACACGATGTACACATTTCTAGTGTAGTTGATATAGCTAAAACTTTATTGAGCAGGCAATTTGTGTTCGAAACCGCAACCGGTGTTGGCATGTATCATTTCCAAATGAAGGATTTGCAACCAAGTAAGTGGATTAATGCTGGAGTCGTTAATTGCTTTGCATCAATGCTAAACCATGACGAAAATGGGATAGTGGCTTCCCACCTGAGCCGGGCCGCAAAAAAGCAACTTTGACATGGATACGGAAGAAATACGCGGTGAAGTTGGTAACTTCAAGCGCTAACAAGCATCGTGACCGCATATTGGCCGAAGCAAAAGAATATGGGAAGGCGTGCAATTTGGGTTAATTAGTACGTTTGATGGTTGTTGACAAAAAAATACGTTTGATGGTAGATTGTTTTGGTATTTGTTGGGTTTGTTATGGAATGTTTGTTTGATTGGTTTGATACACGTTATGGAACCGACTTTTAGTTGATAATATAATATAGTTTACTGGTACCTACCCCGATGTATGTGTTAAGTTCATAATTTTGGTACACACATGTAAAAAACTGTACAATAAATGATTCATATATTAGCAAACTTAGTGCATAATGTAACAGTATTAGTACACCTGTGTATACTATGTACACGTATGCACTGGTGTATATATACTACAGTACACATGTGTGCATTTGTTTGTATAATAGTTCACATGTGTACACTTCAAAGAAATAACCATACTAAGTATGTATGCAGTAACGAACAGCTGTAAGACTTTTTGTTTACAAGTCGAAATTATTGTGATCCAACGTTTGTAACATCTAATATATAATATTAAGGCGTGTGCGGTTATGGTTATTAATTAAATACACTAATAATATGTTACCAAACAGTTTTGAAATGTACATTTGTGCTTAGTACGACAAAACTATTATGCGTTTCGTGTTATATGTATCGGACTGAATAACTATAGTACTATTAAAAAAAGAACTAATAACTTTCACAAACAATGATTAAAAAATCCATAAAAAATCGCTGAGAACAAATTAAAAAAAAAACTCAAACGACATAAACATGGTGCATGTATCTGTCCTTTAAACGAAAATTTATAACTCGCTACCATCGTCTTCACTTTCTTCCAATTGCCCATCAGTGCCGGCTTCAGTATCACTTTCTTCCAAACGTGTAATTTTCTTTGTTTTTGTTGCGTTCTTTGAATTTGTCAAGTATCATTTGGGCATCTCTATCACCTATAAAATCTCGGATATCGCGCCAGCAATTTTTGTAGTCCACGACCGTGTCGTGAACGTTATGGTGGCCACCTTTTAAAACCAGGTGTACCTTTGTGAGACTAAGTAGGCCCAAGATTAGCGTTCCGGCATTTTGCTATGAACTCTTGGGTAGAAAAGTCAAGCTTTCTCCGCTTTAGTGATAGATCAAGATTTTGGGTGTGGCAAATCCATGGTTGTGCTGTTCTACGAAATCATAAAGTTCGTACTCCGACGAATTTTTTAGACGAACAAATTTAACACATGCCTTGCAATCTATAACTTTAACATTGGAACGACGTGATGGTGAATTTGAATTAATAACATCAGCCATATTATCCTTACGTTTAGGTTTATTGGCTCTAGAACATAAGACATATCGCCGATTGGTAACCATTATATTGCCTACTTTTTCCTTCTGTGAAGTACCCAAACGGGTTCCAAAACCTGTTAGTTGTGCGTACTCCCCATACATTGCAATTGCTTGTTCTATAGTACTAAATCTAGCTTTAACATATGATTTGAATCCGGGGAATGAAAGTTGGTGTCCAGTACCTAGTTCCGTTAGGAGTTTCGTATACATTACTGGCAAATGATTCTGCAGGAGTTTATTAAAAAAAGTTAAATAACGTATGATGATCTTCAAAAAAGCCAATTTAACGGATTTGGTCTAAAATATATTAAGGGAACTCAAAATCAAATGTGCACAACTACAAATCGTTGAAGCTGGCACATATGGAATCTAAGTTTTAAAATACACACGTGTATGAAATAACATACATCATTAACAGAAAAATATAACCGCTAACATAATACTACAAACATGGCATGTACGTATGTGTATAACAAGTGGGTTAAAAACCACGAACTGTACCTATGTGTGAATCTAAACAACAGAAAAATCCTGGCCGTAGGTAAACAATATACGTCTGTGTACTAACGAGGACATGCATCATTGATCTCATCAGTATAATTTTTGGATAATCAAACACATGAAAAAAAAACTATAGTTGGAAAAGATACGAATAGAATAGGGTATAAACACAACATACGTATATTCATCTTAACGATCATACAAGAAACAAACCTGGACAATCCATTGTTGTAACGAATACGTTATCGTTAGTCGGGACGTAGATTTCATCGGCGTCTTCGAATGAATTGTGGGTATTACTTTCTGGGTCTGCCATGGTTGAAACAAAAAAAATCAATTCTGGGTATTAATGAACGAACGAATGGGCGAAAATTGTTATACTGGTACAGATCTTCGAAATCAATATGTTCAAAAAATCTGGGAGTTGTGATGTTTTGAGATTTACGTATATTGTTGCAATGTTCTTTGAATATTATTAAAATATATTTAGATCACTAGAAAATAGGGATTTGTAACTGATATACATTTATTAAAATACAATATTTAAAACTAGATAATTAAAAATTACTATCCTACCCTTAACACCTAAAATGGAAATCAATGGCTAGGATGAGTTCACACAGTTCACAACCAAGGATGTTGTTCACTCATGATCCTAACCCTATATATATATATATATATATATATATATTAGGCCCATTCTCCATTTCCTTTGCCCCATTCTCACACCCATCCTACGTAGCGGAGTAACTTTTGAGGATTACTCTCCTCCCACACCGAGTAGCCTTAAGATAGGATTTTGATTTGTTCCTATATAATGTGGGACTACTTAAATAATGTAATTTATTCATTCATTTATTTAAGAGTAAACTGCTATTTCGGTCCATGTGGTTTGGCCAGTTTTGCCACTTTAGTCCAAATCTCAAACTTATTACATCTGGGTCCCTGTGGTTTGCATTTTGTTGCCATTTTAGTCCAAAATTCAAAAACCCCATTCTTTTTACTGTTACAACCTCCTATTTTGTCCTTTAGTGCAGGGGCATTTTGGTCCATAGAGAGAGAAGAGAGAGAGAGGGAAGAGGTGGCGGTTGTGGTGCTATAGAGAGAGAGAGAGAGAGAACTGATTATGATCATCATCATCCCCAACATCATCATCCTCAATATATATTAAAAAAATGTAAAACAAATGAAATTTAAAAAATGACCAAAATGCCCCTGCACTAAAGGACAAAATAGGAGGTTGTAACAGTCAAAAAAATGGGTTTTTGAATTTTGGACTAAAATGGCAACAAAATGCAAACCACAGGGACCCAGATGTAATAAGTTTGAGATTTGGACTGAAGTGGCAAAACTGGCTAAACCACATGGACCAAAATGGCAATTTACTCTTTATTTAATCTCGTAATCAATTGGGAATTATGAGATATTATGAATAATTGATAGAAGGACCAAAGGTGGTTGGATGAGAGTGAGACATTGCTTCTTTAAGCATACGGTTAGAAGGCACATCTACTTTGATAGAGACTATGAACATTAACTCTATATATATATATATATATATATATTATTTTATTCATGGCTCAAAATGATGGTTTCTTTCTTCCTTCGTCATACTACTTCCACGTTTCGTTGCTTTTAAAAATTTTAGGACCATGAACTTTGGTCACATGTGATGTACAATAATGTACAACTCGAATTATTGCACATATTTTCCCAGCTTTTTTACAAACAAAGTTAGATTCAAAATTGAAGTCAAATCAATATATATTATTTTATTGATTCTATATATATATATATATATATTATTTTATTCATGGCTCAAAATGATGGTTTCTTTCTTCCTTCGTCATACTACTTCCACGTTTCGTTGCTTTTAAAAATTTTAGGACCATGAACTTTGGTCACATGTGATGTACAATAATGTACAACTCGAATTATTGCACATATTTTCCCAGCTTTTTTACAAACAAAGTTAGATTCAAAATTGAAGTCAAATCAACGATTTCGTTGGTAAAGATTGTTTAAACTTGTAAAGAAGTGTTAAAAGTGTACTTTTAAAGTAGAGTTAAATGTCATTTTAGTCCCTGAGATTTGAGCTATTTTGTCAGTTTATTACAAAGTTTTATTTTTTGTCTGTGGGTCCAAAAAGGTTTCACCGTTGCCATTTTAGTCCACTGGGTTAACTTCATCCATTAATTCTGTTAACGAGAAAGACAATTCGGTCATTTTCTTTTCTATGGCCGAATTGCCCTTGTAGTTCACAGAATTACATATAAAATGACCGAATTGTCTTTCTTGTTAACAGAAAAAATGGATGAAGCTAACCCAGTGGACTAAAATGGCAACGATGAGACCTTTTTAGACCCATATGCGAAAAATAAAACCTTTGTACTAAACTGACAAAATAGCCCAAACCAGAAAGACTAAAATGACATTTAACTCTTTAAATAGATATAGATGTTTGGATATTGTTTGATTGTCTAGAGTTACTTGCTTTAAGAACTGGGACCCTATAGTCAGCATTTTCCAGAATCGTTTGTCCACGTGGAAAGCGAATTCGCTATCGATCGATGGCCGGGTCGTTATTATCAAATCTGTTTTAGAAAGCTTGCCTGTTTATTTCTTTTCGATCTTTAAAGCCCCGATTAAAGTTATCGAGAGGTTGGAAGCTTTGATGAGGAGATTCTTATGGGGAGGTTCGGATGAAGCAAGGAAAATGCATTGGGTGGCGTGGGACGCGGTTACCCGTCCGAAAAAATTAGGTGGTCTTGGTATTTGCAGGCTTAAGGCTGTTAATGAGGCTTTATTGATGAAATGGATTTGGAGATTTAGAGTTGAAGAGGATAGCCTTTGGAGAAAAGTTATTATGGCATGTCATGGAAATAAAAGGAAGTGGTCCTACCTTCCTTCAAATTCGTCCCTTACTGGAGTCTGGAAGAATATCTCTACTTTAGAATCCAAGTTTAAGCTCAAAGGAAATAGAATACACAGCTATATCAAAGGGGTTTTTGGTAAAGGGGTTAGCATTCGATTTTGGATTGACTTATGGGCTGGTGAAGTCCCGCTGATGCTTAAGTGGCCAAGACTATTTGCTATCGAAGGTTTTAAAGACTGCTGGGTTGCGGATCGGTTGCCGGTTAGAAGAGGCTCAGATGAGTGGAAATGGTGTTGGTCTAAATCTCCTCTTAACGCTCTTGAAATGGCTGATCTGGAGGAGTGCTGTAGCTTTATTCGCAGTTTCGCTCTTTCGGACAGGCCGGATGTTTGGAGATGGTTACCGGAGGTGTCAGGCATTTTTTCTACAGCTGCGGTCAAAAGGTTGGCTGGGAATGAGGATGTCACGGCTGACAATAACGCTTGGAAGTGGAAAGGTGGTTGGATCCCTTTAAAAGTTAAGATTTTTATTTGGAGATCGTCCCTCGATCGAATTCCGACAAGAACCGCGCTTGCTAAAAGGAACATTCATCTCGATTCAGTGATTTGCCCTCTGTGTGGTGAAGTCCCCGAATCGGTGGACCACATTTTTACAGCTTGCGAGGTTTCGGCGTCGCTCTGGTTAAGGCTGAGTGTTTGGGCAAAAACTCCGCCTATTTATGCCTTTGATTTCAAGGACCTGTTATCTTGCCATAAAGATTTGGGGTTGGGCAAGAAAGCTAGAGATATCGCTCGGGGCCTCATTGTGGTGACATGTTGGTGTTTGTGGAAAGCTAGGAACGAGATAGTGTTCTCAAATGGGAGAGGTATATGCGACGAGATCTTTAGAGAGGTTAAATCGGTTGGGTTCCTGTGGTTAAAGTTTAGATCTTCTCATAGGAATATTGAATGGAGAGAATGGTGTAATTACCCGATGTATATGTTGTAATTGGTGTTGTTGGTGTCGGTTTGGGCCGTGTTTTTTGAGGCTCGCCGGTGTTTTTATGAAATTATCCTTTCAAAAAAAAAGTTGCTTTAAACTTAGATTTCAGTGACAATCTGACGATACACTTCAAATATGTACAAGATTTAAAATAAATGAGTTTTATTATCTGAAACGAACTTACAATTTAATATAATAATTATATAAGTTCAAAGTCATTATACATAGTAAAAGGATAATTAAACTTGTAAAATAAAAAAATTACAATATTTATTTAGGTTAATTAGAAAGTTTCTACACATCTGTAAAGTTTAAAACTTTTTAAGTTCATCAAAGAGTTAAGATATTTTAACACCTGTTAAGAGTTTATGCATATACAAATTATAAAATATGGGAAAAGATCAAGGAAGTTAATTTTGGCTAGTAAGGATAGTAAGTCATAAGATTATGACATGTGGCAAATTTTAAAATAAAGAGAAAGGGTATTTTAGTCAATCTCATCATTTCTTCTTCCTTCTTCTCCCCAATTACTTTAAAACCCACCATTTTCAAAACCCACCATCTCCAACATTTTCTTCACTTACTATCTCAATAATCACTACATTATAGTGTGATTTTCGTCATCAATCAATGATTCAACCACCCGATCAACGTGTTCTTCAGCTTTTTTCGAAGAAAACCCAGTTTAATTTCATTCAAAATCTCGTTTTTTCTGGTGATTTTGAAGATAATCACTCGATTTGTTCGATTCAATCGCTGATAAGTGTTTCTATCATTTCAAATTTCGTCAATTGATGAAGAAACCGGATTCGATCCATGTAAGAAATTCTTTAATTTCATTTTCACAATCTGGGTTTTTATTTAGTCATTGCGTTTTACGATCTTGGCGGGGGTCCGGGGGCGGCAGCCCCTGGCGGGGTCCAAGGGGCAGAGCCCCTGGCTGGGGTTGAGCTGCACTAAAAACGCGTCAGAAAAATTAATTTTCCAGAAATCGGCTCATTTCGAAGACAGTAATTCGTAGACAATTCAGACAGTTCACAGACAATTCACAAACAGTTCAGAAACAGTTTTATGTGTCCATTGCGTTTTAGAAATAAGAGAGTTTTATGTGTTTTCTGGCTATTGCGTTTTAGAAAAAAAAACACATTTTTAAGTATCTTTAGTCATTGCGTTTTAGGTAAAACACATTTTTGAAGTGTTTTTAGTCATTGCGTTTTAGGTAAAACACATTTTTAGGTGTTTTCAGTCCATTGCGTTTTACAGAGAACACTTTCTTTTGTTTTTTTAGGTCATTGCGTTTTAGAAATGAGACATTTTTAAGTGTTTTCTGGCCATTGCGTTTTAGAAATGAGACATTTTTAAGTGTTTTCTGGCCATTGCGTTTTACAAATAAGACATTTCTTTGTGTTTTCTGGCCATTGCGTTTTACAAATAAGACATTTCTTTGTGTTTTTTGTGCATTGCGTTTTAGGTAAAACACTTTTTTATGTGTTTTCAGTCCATTGCGTTTTAGAAATAAGACATTTCTTTGTGTTTTCTGGCCATTGCATTTTACAAATAAGTCATTTCTTTGTGTTTTTTGGTGCATTGCGTTTTAGAAAAATGTTATTTTTTAGGTTTTTTTTTTTTCATTGCGTTTTACGTAACTGGTGGGTTTTCTATTGCGTTTTACACAACTGGGTTTAATTTTTTTTTTAAAATATAGCAATAGTATATTCGTTTTAAAGATAAAAAAAACGCTCGTTTTTTTTGTGCAATTTTTATAAAAAATAATGTCGTATGAAAGAGTTATTAACGTTTAAAAAATGGGGGGAATTGGAAGAGAGAGAAACTCTTGGCTTGGATTGACTAGAATGCCCTTGAACAAACTCACGCGCCTCTTTTCTTCCTTTCAATTTCCCTGATTTAATCTTAGCCCTTGATTAACTTAATGGATGGTCAAGATCACTTCCTAGCCTTCCTAGCCAAATAAACTTCCTATTGTATCTCCACCATATAAAATATATTAAAAAGTTATCATAATATATAATAGCATTAAATATTTTGACTTAATAATGGGACCAAGGGTGATGAAAACCAAGTTCATTAATCAGCTTAATAGCAACACCGATAACCAGCTAAGCTAAGATGCATTTGTGTTTGAATTGACGGGTACTAGCACATGATTATATCATGAAAATCATAACTAATATACCATAACTAATTTACATTGTTTTCCTACTCAGCTAACTAAGGGTGAGGGTATGATTCAAACACTTTAGGGTGTATGAGTCATTGTTCAGCGAATAATATTTTGTCATGTTAAGTTCTCATTCTACCCCTCATTTTACACTCAATCACTAGCAATGATTCAAACACCTAGAGAGTGTTAAAGAATTTAAAAAAAAATTGTAATTGGTTGAAAGGGGTTGGAACCCACCATTAAACCCCCTCTCTCCTCCTTCCCTCCTCTTCCCCGCAGCGGTGACTATACACCGAAAACCCCACTCATCGCTCACCGATATTGGGGCGGCGGCAAATCATCGATCAGTGAAACATATTCCCCGAGGGAGTTACCGCAATCATACCGACCCCCCTAAGGGGGTGTTTGGCCTAACTTTATTTTTTGGCTTATGCTTATATTTTAAAGTAGCTTATAGTTTATTTTCTATCATTTGATAATCTATTTTTAAGTGTTTGGATTAGCTTACAACTTATTTTCTATCATTTGTCCTTACACAAATAAGCTTCTTCAAATAAGCTAAAAAACCATATTCAAATAAACTTTTCAAATTAGCTTATATAAGCTAATAAGCTTAAAAAGCTAAACTAAACACCAAATGTAGCTTATTTTATAAAAAAAAAAATTAAAAAGCTATAAGCTTTGTTAAAAAAACTAGGCCAAACACCCCCTACCAGTTGAGTGCTAAAAGAAATATTCCGATGGAATGCACTCTCTCTTTCGCACGCATGTCTATATTTGCACACATGCTCATCGGTAAGAAAATTGCTGAAAACGGTGGATGCATTAACTGTTAAAAAAAACGAACAAGGCGACGAAATGTGTGGTAATGGCAAGATCTTAGGCTATTGGGTGTGGGGGCCATGGATTGGAACATTATTCCAGATAGGACCATTAATTAAATGGTGCATCATCCCCCTCCTTATTGATGGTGGTTTCCATGGATTAAACCACGATTACCACGACTCTCTCGTTTGATAATTTTAAGAAAAAAATATATTAAAAAAATAAAAAGGATAGTGGTTTGGGTCATGACCACACCCTTATGGTAGCGGTTTTGAATGGTAGATTAAAGATGGATGAAATGACGCCTATGTGAAGGGTCATGGGGATGATGACCACACCCTATAGCCTTATGGATGACGTGGAGCTGCAGAAATGAAAGAGTTTTTAAAGGGGTTCACACACAAAACAGTAACCTAATCGAAGACATAAAGGGATGAACATTTACTTGGCTCAAAAACAAGGCGAATATGGGAAATCTCAGGTTTGAGGATCAGGGCCGACCCTGAGAATCTGTATGCCCTGTTCGAGCTCGAAAAAACGTGCCCTTTGCCCTTAACGAAATTGGGTATTGAGCTCAGTAAAAGTCTAAACCTAATGTCAGTGTGCTAATAACTAATCTAAAACATAAGAATAGTTTTGTAAGTGAGCCTATTTGTTGTTTGTACGGGTATACCCTATTAAAAAAATATTTTACATATACATATCGGGTTTTTTTTTCATAAAATAACGCGTCTTTCGAAATATCAAGCCCTGACCGGTGATCCTCCCCGCTCACCCAGGGCCGGCTATGTTGAGGATTGGTGCGGGGTGGGAGTTAATGTAATAGAAAATAGTGGTACATGATCTGATCTTTTGTTTCTGTATCAATAAGTATCATAATTGTGCTAGCCATAGGGCATAGGCTAGTTGCTGTTAAATGTTAATGAAACCCCTTTATGTAAAAAAAAAAAAAATACATATATTTTTTGAACGGTGATTTCTATTAAACACAATAAAACTATACAATGTAGTCGAGTTTTTGTAACAAGGGGAACTAACCTGCGAAAAATACGAAAAACCATAATGCGACACGTTTTTTTTTTTTTTGAAAGGCCAACAAACTCCTTTATTCCACAACTAGGCTAACAACAGTTAACCAAGTATTCAGTTTACATACACCAGTTAAAAGGAAACATTACAACCCCAAACATGACATGTTAAAATCCAACCAGCTACTCCATGTAATCGATTGAGCTTTTGATCTGCCCCTAATCCATAAACATGACATGTTAAAATCCAACCATAATACGACACGTGGCACATGAGCAAGGGAATATGACTTGAGTCCGCAATGATTACGCATAAGTGTACATAATTACGCAGCTTGTATAAAAAATACGCAACATCTGTTTACAATTATTCACATACATAATTATGCAACTTATAGAAATAATTACACCTACATATAATTACGCAACTTATAGAATAATTACACTTATTTAAATAATTACGCAACTTATATCATAATTATGTAACCTATGCTAATGATTACAAACCACATGTAACGGTTTTTTTTTTTTTGAACGGCTTGTTGGTGATGGCGGTGGAGCTCCGCTTACACCCCGGGCCAGCCTGTACTGATTACCCATCTACCCAGGATCGGAGTTCTCCCCCGAGTAGAACTCCCGCAAGTGATAAATATGACTCCGACCGGAATCGAACCCTCAACCTCCACTTGCACCTCCATGTAGTCCCCAGGCAATTGCCAGTTGAGCTACACTTCATTGGTCAATGATTACAAACCACATGTAACGTTTTAAACAAAAAAAGTCAATCTTCAAAAAATCTAGCAAAACTATAGTTAAATTAAATAGAATAAAATGCAAGATTTTTTGATATATATATTTTTAAATAATGTTGTAAAAAAAGTTACGAACGTTTAAAAAATTAAGGAAAATTGAAGACAATCAATATTTAAAGTAGGGCTGGCAATTCTGACACGAACACGATAACACGACACGAACCTATACGAAGTTATCATGTTTCGTGTTTGACCTTAACAAGTTTCGTGTCTAAAACAGGTCGACACGATAAGACCTTAACAGGTTTCGTGTCAAAACAGGTTAAAACCCGTTAACCTGTTAAGACCCGTTAGGTACATGTTAATAATTAAAAAAATATTATACGTGGGTGTGCACATGGGGTCATCAGTCGTAGGGCTTGGGATGAATAATACACGAACACACGTGGTTCTTTTTCCATAATCCAAACCCTAATTTTTAAATCTCTCTCATAAACACCTCCATTCCCAATTCGGTTCACAACTTCCCCAATTTGGTCGTGTTGGTGTCTTAAACAGGTCGTGTTCGTGTCTTAACAGGTCGTGTTCGTGTCCTAAACAGGTCGTTTCGTGTAACCTGTTTATTAACAGGTCCGTGTTTGTGTTTCGAAAATCTGACACGATAAGATTTCGTGTCGTGTTTTTGTTTACGTGTTTCGGGTTCGTGTCTTATCGTTTTCATGTCTTAATAGATCGGGTTAGGCCTGTAAACGAACCGAACGTTCATGAACTTGTTCGGCGGGAAGTTCGTTTATGTTCCTTTATTTAATAAACAAACGAACACGAACAAAAAATTTTGTTTGTTTAATTAAACGAACGAACATGAACACACCTTATGTTCGTTCATTTATGTTCATGAGCGTTCATTTATGTTCGTGAACGTTTGTTTATGCTCATTTAAATTTTAGTAAATATATAAATAGTTATATTTATATAAATATTAGGTTTGTTACTTACTTATATAAATGTAACTAATTAGTAATTGAATTTTCTAGTAATAAAAAATAAAGTTTTTAATTTTTTTTAGATCGTAACTAGTCACTTAATATTTATATAAAAAAACTATTTAATTTTAGTATCTATGAACCCTAATTTAGATGTGTTTTCGGATGAATTCTAATATATATTAGACTTTTTTGTTTGTGTTCACTAACGTTAAATTGTATTTGTTTATATTTGTTCAACTACGTTCATTTGTGTTCGTTCAATCATGTTACTTTATGCTTGTTCAAATATGTTCGGTTATTATTTTTTTTATGTTCGTTTGTGTTCGTTTATGTTCGTGAACTGTTCGTTTAGCCTTTAAACGAACGAACATAAAGAACACGAATATGCCTGATTTCTTAATGAACAAACACGAACAAGAAAATGTGTTCGATTATATGTTCGTGTTCATGTTCGGTTAAAGTTAAATAAACGAACACAAACATGCTTATGTTCGTGTTCGTTCGGTTCTTTTACAGGCTTAGATCGGATTGACCTGTTATGCAAGCCCTAATTTAAAGGGTATATCAATTTTACCCCTCAAATACTTTTCCCACTTAAAACTTTTGCTGATATGACACCCTTTAATCTTTATCATCTTAACCTTTAATTTTCAAATCAACGGTCTAAATCCTTTGTACACGTAAAAAACTATTAATTTTTCATATGTGGAAAAATAATTACGAAAATCTTGAAGAACAAATTATTGTAAGTGTTGTGAGAAATTAATGGGACATGGTTCTTAAGTGGTATAAATAAGTTCTGGGAGGGAAATACAAGGTTTGAAATTTCATAGGGCACTTTTCCTTACTTTTGGGAATTTCGTCCCAAAATTAAATTAATGAAAAGTGTTGGGTATGGTAGTGAATAATTGGGAAGTTAGAATTTAGAGGTTTTAATATGGGAAGCTCCTTTAGAGGATACCATAGATTTGTGTTTGTAGTACTAGCAGGATGCTCGCGTGATGCGGCAGGGAGTGACACACCGTGACACATTGCATTGCGATACACGTTTTTGGTAGTTTTCTTATTTATTGTAGTATTATTGTGATAGATATACTTTAAAAACGAAGTAATTGGGTAATCCATTTCATTGTATTGTGCATGGTTCGGTCTATTTGGTTAGTCTATTTTATGAGCCAATCGGTTTTCGGTTAATCATTTAGGTTTATTCGGTTAGATTCGCGGTATTCGTTTTGTTTCATTTAATTTCAGTTAATAGCAAAAACCAAATTTTGGCTAAAACTTTTGCTTAGAAATATATGAAATTGAGATATAAATACATAAATGAAAGTATAAATATATAAAATGGAGATATAAAATATGAAATATATGAACCGGAGTTATAAAAGCTAGAATATATGATTCGGTTCGGCTCAATTAACTTTGGTTAAACGAGAGTACAAAAAATTGATAACCGTTTCTTGGTTAACTGGGTTTTCATTTTTCAGTTAATTCAGTTTTTGGTTGATTTCAGTTTGGTTTTGTCTATTTATGGTTTGGTTTAGGTTAACGATTTAGTTATTGCTCACCGATATCGGTTTTGGTTAATAATCGATAGGTGCGTGCGCGATACGTCGGGAAACGCAGACATTGACACAATGTGTATTTTCGGTTGTTTAGATTGTTATTCTCAAATGAAATTGAGGTCATCAATTAGTCTATTTTGTTAACCAATCCGTTTTAGTTTATCGGTTTGGTGTATGCTATTAGATTGACGGATTTATGTTTGATTCGTTTAATTTAGATTAATAGCGAAAACCAAACTTGGGCTAAAATTTTGATTAGAAATACATGAAATTTAGGTATAAATACATGAAATGGATGTATAGATATATGAAATGGAGGTATAAATCCATAAAATGGGGGTATAAATATAAAATACATGAACTGGATGTATAAAAGCTAGAAATATATGAATATAAGAAATGTTCAGTTCAGTTAATTTTGGTTAAATGAGAGTACAAAAAACCGATAAGTTTTTTTTTTGTTAATTTAGGCTTCGGTTAAATCAGTTTTCAGTTAACTCAATTTTTGGTCGAATTCGGTTCGGTTTCGGTTAACGATTCGGTTATTACTCACCCTTAGACACTGTTAATCACGTAACATGTCAATTTTTTAATTAAAAAACTACAGCGATACTATACCCAAATTAAAGAGAATTAAATACTCGTTTATATGGTGTAATTTAAAAAAATATATTAACGTAACAAAAAGTTATGACCGTTTAAAATTCAGGGGGAGGGGAGTTGGTTTTTAATACTATAATTTTGTTAAAGATGAGAGTTTAATTATTTGACATTCTGTAGCTATTAAACATTATGAGATAATGACTAAGTACGTTGGGCTTTAATCACTTGTACACTAAGGCATCATCTACTTGTACCTTTTAAACCACACGTCAATACTGACCAAGACAACTATCGAAACGTCGACAAAATTGAGTAGGTAATCACGGCACTTTTGGATTTTTTAGAACATTATAGTTTATAAGATATGACAATAATACACAAAAGAATTATAAGTTTATTGTGGAGTGAGAAAAATTTAACTAATCACCCATAATTATGTTAAAACTTAGTGATTTAATTGTAATAAGATGGGGAGCTAAAATATAATTATTGTTTAAAAGACCAATTTACTCTTATTTTAAGAGTGTATTTATATATTAAGTGGGAAAAAGTTTTTATTTTTTGGGTATCTTAAAATGCCCCTCACTCATGCATTATAATATAGTATAGTATAGATAATTTTAAATTTAATAAATTAATTTTCGAAAAATTAATAAATAAAAAAAACTCGGGTTGAACAGGTTATGTACGGGTCAACCCACGAATATCCGGGTCGTGTTTGGGTTCCTATGCATGACGTGAGTTTCGGGTTTGGGTCGGGTTCGGGTTCAGGTTCATCTAAAATTTTTGGGTTTGGGTCGGATTAGACCCACCAACCCATAGATACGACCCATTTTACACCCCTTGTCTTGACTGGTCCATTTTTACGTTTTGGCATAACAAAGCAATAGATCCTCCATCCACCAATGATTTGTCTACAATTTTAGCTTCTTGAGAATGGAGAATGCCGAACAAGTAATGAAAAGGTGGTTCTTCAAGATCATGTGTCTTTTTAATATTATGGGTAGAGATCTCCTTCCTTCGACAAGCTATGAAGAAATCTAATGTTATTCTCTTCATTTATTTTTAGTATGTTATCATGTTTGAAAGAGTCTATCTTCTATACTAAAGCAAAATAACTTAGCCACATGGCATGATGTGGACATTCTCTTAATCCAGAGAATTCAGAAGTGAGTGGCAATTTTTTTTCCCATTATTCTCCTTCATTCACGCGGCTTCTCAAACAAGCTCTCATCTGTTCTTTCTCCTATACGTCTCTCTTCAATCAATCATTAAAACCCTAATTTCAATTTCATATCTCTGCCTGTTTCAACGCCTTTTTTTTTCTCTCTGGTTCTCTCTAAGCATCTTAGAGATCTTCAAATTTTAGGTGTCTGATCACTGAATCTACAATCCACTGAGTTTATCTCTCCAACTTCTTGATTGCAGAAATTAGGGTTATAGTTTTTGGTTTGTTGCTTCAAGCACTTACTAGATTCTTTTTATTCAATTCGTATTATTTTAGGAGGAAAAGAATGTTTGGATTTTTTGTACGATTCTGGATTACAAGTAGGGCGTCGTGGAGGTAAGTTTCTACCGCTTTTCATTTCCTCTACTTGAGTTTATGTGCAGATTAGGTTTCATCGGAACGTGCATACGACATTCATTTTGAGAATTGGAATGGGCGAATTCGTTTATATAGGTTTTATCATAGTTTTTAAGCTGGGGTCGTTAGGTTATAATTTTGAATTACTCCTTAATTTGAGATTCCAGGATTGGGTTTTCAAGGTTGTAGTTGTTGGCTCCCTATACAACCCAGATTACGTTTGTCTTCCCTGAGTGAACACCGCTTTCGTTCAAAATTGTTGACTTTGATTATGGTTTTTATCATGATTTTGATTTTAGTTGGTAAAATTTTAGATTTGCTCTGTGTAATCTCCAGTTCTTTGGTTTCGCACTTTTCATTCTGAAACCGATTCTGTCATAACAATACCCATAATTAAACTCCCATTAAAAGGGTTATTCGTTACACTTTTTTGTATAGTTTGATTGTTATGAATTAGGTTGAATTATTTAATGTTATTTTTTTGTTAATTGAAGTATGGAAAAACCAGCCATTGTCACTGACGACGGACAAGAAGCCGCCCCTCCGTATCTTTCATGACAACTTCATCAGGTAACCAATAACCGATTAGCTAGAAATTTGTTGTGTTATAGTTGTGTTATCAGTGGTAAGATTTGGTTAATGATTGACAATGTGAGTTGGTTTGACCTTATAGAGGTCATCAAGTGGTCAATGATTGGAATATAAGAAGGTTTAATCATATGGATCAACTTTTATAAACAATAAAACATCCAAAATATCATTATATGCTTGACATGCTTGGTACAATAAAACTCAAAGCAGAGAGTGCAAGTATAACTAACTAAACGTTTCAAATTGACCATATCAGGTTTAACCGCAACCCAAGTGTAGTTATTGACATTGGTGATTTTTTTTAAGGTTGATGGTGGTTAGAAGTTATGTATATTGTTGTCTCTTTTTTTTTTTTATCCTGGTGCAACTTTTCAGACTCGATATTAAGGTATTGTTAGTGAATAGTGATCTCAATTTTTTTAATGTTTGTTGTAAGATGCTAAGTTGTTGACGATGATAAGATGTTTTTGTTTTTGTTTGAGTTAGAGGAAGCTTGCTCAGAGATCATAAAGAATAAACTCAGTTGACTTGCATCCGGCGGAACCCTGGTAATGATCTGTGTTTGATTTAGTAGTGTTTATGTTGATGAGTTAGTGAACTCACTTGGCTAGTTAGTTTTAAAATACAACTAAATGCGTTTTAAAAAAACATTAGACTATTGGAAAAGTTTTATGTTCTATG
This sequence comes from Helianthus tuberosus, assembly GCA_030545235.1. Classification (NCBI taxonomy): domain Eukaryota; kingdom Viridiplantae; phylum Streptophyta; class Magnoliopsida; order Asterales; family Asteraceae; genus Helianthus; species Helianthus tuberosus. Next base: position 30,342 of record JARYGA010034073.1, on the reverse strand, counting down.
GGACATAATAAATCTAGATGGGTTAATAAGTTAAAAGTGCCCGCTAGTTTTAAAATAAGCTTTTACAAGCCATCTGGTTGTTAAAAGACAAAATTTGAGCAAAATGCCCTCGGATGATAAATCGGGCAAACTACCTTTAATGGTAGATTAAAACTGAATCCTATATTTTGGTTAATCCTTTCGGTAAAATAAAAGTGGGAGGCGCTTTTTGGCTTAAAGTATCCTAACGGGTCGTTTTGCGTAAAATGTTATACCGAATGATAATAATGAGATGTTTAGGTTTGCCTAGTGTAACCAACCATAATTAGAGCTGTGATTGGTTGAAAGGATGAAAATATTGATAAGAAAGTAGGAGGCATGATTTAGAATGCGAAATACCTTCTAACTGGCCGGTTCGGTAAATAACTACAAACTGAACGAATGATTTATAAAGATAAAGCAGGTCATGGGTTTGAACCTATATTTACGGGGGAAAGTCCTAAACATGAAAAACTTGAAGCTGGGTCAAGTTCGGTGCAAAAATGGTGAAAATTAGGCAAGATTCCGTGCATGGGTCAAAACTGCCAGCTTTGCAAAGTTGCTGAAAACTGGTCCTCTTCACGCCAAGCGAAGGGACAAGGGTGCCCTGTTGCGTGGCACGACTGGACCCTGTTTCAGCGAATTTGTTTCTTTCATTGTTTTGATTTGTGATTTCAGTTTAACTTAAACACTAGTTGTTTTTAGTGTTAATGATAGGCTTTCTCTAGAGAAGGAACCGAACGGAAGGACGACTAAGCTCGTGAAGACCGAACACTCCTAAACCGCCTTTTGGGGGATTATCAAATTTGCAAAAGATGAAGCGTGATTTAAACTTTATTATTTATAACAATAAACTATGTGTAATAATTCGTTATGTCAGTTCGTCTGGGTTGTCAGTTAACTCAGACATGTAAAAAAAATTTGGGACCTAATGTCACACCCCAACCGATGGCGGAAACATCGGGGCGCGACACTAAGCGTTCAGATTGCTCATTAGATTTCATAACACTATTTGTTTTGATACAGATTAATCAAAATTTCATAAAACAGGTCTAAGTGTCAACCACATTTCACAATCCAACATAAAGTATCGAAATAACATAACGATCCAAATATTGTTCAAAATTGTCTAATTGTAACAACCCTTGGAAAAATCCATAAACAAAATCTTAAGTGTGCACGATAAAACTTGAAAACCTGATGGTTGATGAACCAACCCGCACAAAAGTACCTTTATTATACTCGTAATTATAAACCGAATCATGTAGGGTCAAGACCCAAACATACGCGATAAACACCAGCACGAAAATCGAGAAAAACGCGTGATTGGGCGAAAAAGGCGGCCGAAGACACGTGTCACAATGAGGCACCACGTGGTAGGCCTATACTAGACACGTGACAGACCTATGCCAGGTCAACCATCCCCACGACACGCGACAGGATCCCCGGGTGTAACACCCCGTGTTTCGAAAGTCAAAGTCAAAGTCAAGATTGGCTGTTTTGACTTCTTTGTCTTGTAGATAATCTATTTATTTTATTGCTTTAGCTGTATTATGTGGAGTACTTATTAATAATCGAGGTTTGATCGCTATTTATCGCATGTTTATCGCTTATCGCTTATCGCAATCGCAACTCGAACTTACGTGCTTTGGTTATGATTTTATGTGTGTGTGCCTTTTATGTGTTACTTGTGCATGTTTATTATTTATGTTATGCTGTGGTGTTCAATCGAAACGCAATCGCAACGCTATCGAAATCAAATCGCAAACGCTAAACGTAAGATAGTTAAGATGATTGTATGTTAGATATAGTAGTTGGGATTAAATGTAATTTGAATAGGGAACACTATCGCATCGCTCACTCGAATCGCATCGCAACACCCTACACGTGAACCGAGCTTTCTTGGCTCACATCGTAGTAGCAGAGAAAAAGGAAGTTAAGGGAGTGAAGGATGTCCCCGTTGTCCGTGAATTTCCAAGCGTATTTCCTGACAATTTTCCTGGTTTACCACCGAGTCGTGATATCGACTTTCGGATCGACCTCATTCCTAAAGCCAACCCTGTGGCCAGAGCTCCTTATCGACTCGCACCGTCCGAAATGCGCGAACTATCGAGTCAGCTCCAGGAATTGCTTGACAAAGGCTTCATTCGCCCTAGCACCTCTCCGTGGGGCGCACCGGTCCTCTTCGTTAAAAAGAAGGATGGGTCGTTCCGGATGTGCATCGAATAGAGGGAGTTGAATAAGATCAAGAATCGCCATCCCCTGCCTCGCATCAACGATTTATTTGACCAGCTACAAGGTGCTACATGTTTCTGCAAGATCGATCTATGTTCTGGCTACCACCAACTACGCATTCAAGAGGGGGATATACCCAAAACCGCTTTTCGCACCCGATATGGCCATTATGAATTCGTTGTTATGCCTTTTGGTCTAACTAACGCACCCACGGTTTTTATGGATCTGATGAATCGCGTGTGTAAACCTTTTCTCGACCGCTTCATCATCGTGTTCATCGATGATATCCTGATCTATTCAAAATCGAAAACCGAACACGCGCAACATCTACGTTTGGTTCTCGAGTTACTCCAAGGGAATCGACTCTATGCCAAGTTCTCCAAGTGCGAATTCTGGCTGGAGGAGGTTCAATTCCTCGGTCACATTGTCAATAGTCAAGGTATTCACGTCAACCCCGCGAAGATCGAAGCAGTTAAGAGCTGGGTTACACCTAAGAACCCGACCGAAGTCCGTTCTTTCCTCGGACTGGCGGGCTATTTTCGTCGATTTATCGAAGGATTCTCTTAGATCGCCGTGCCGCTTACTTCTCTCACGCACAAGGACAAGCCTTTTGTCTGGGGAACTGGACAAGAGACTCCCTTTCAAACCCTCAAGCATATGCTTTGCAATGCTCCCGTTCTCACTCTACCCGACGGAAACGATGACTTTATTCTCTATTGTGATGCCTTGAACCTCGGTCTTGGCTGTGTTCTTATGCAACGGGACAAGGTTATCGCTTACGCGTCTCGTCAGCTCAAGATCCACGAGAAGAACTACACAACCCGCGATCTCGAGCTAGGTGCAGTTGTTTTTGCGCTGAAGATTTGGCGACACCACCTATATGGTACTAAGTGTACAATCTTCACAGATCATAGGAGCCTACAACACATCCTCAGCCAGAAAGAACTGAATATGCGCCAACACCGATGGGTTGAACTTCTCACGGATTACGACTGTGAGATCCGTTACCATCCTGGCAAAGCAAATGTCGTTGCCGACACCCTCAGCAGACGTAGCTATTTACATAGCTCCTGTAATTTCCAAGCCCAATATGATCTTGAAAATCTTATCCGCGAAGCCCAACATGCTTGTTTTAATGAGCGCACTTTGAAGAAGGAAAGGATTCACCACGATGGAGCCCAGCTAGTGAACAAGTCGAATGGGATATTCCATTATCTGGACTGAATTTGGATCCCTAAGCGGACCGATTTACGACAGAATTTGATGGATGAAGCCCACAAATCTCGATATTCTATTCATCCCGGTGCCGATAAGATGTACCAGGACCTTCGCTACAAGTACTGGTGGCCGGGCATGAAAAGTGATATCGCTCTATACGTTGGGAAGTGCCTGACTTGCTCTAAAGTCAAGGCTGAACATCAAAGACCCTCTGGCTTGCTTGAGCAACCCCTAATCCCTATGTGGAAGTGGGAAAACATAGCTATGGACTTGATAACGAAACATCCGCGCACACCATCAAGTCACAACAGCATCTGGGTTGTCGTTGACCGTTTGACTAAATCTACCCATTTTCTGCCGATACGAGAAGACTATAAGGTAGAACGATTATCCCGAATCTACACCGATGAGATCATTTGTCGACATGGGACACCTCGCGACATCATCTCTAACCGTGATGCTCGGTTTACCTCGCGTCTTTGGGAAACGTTCCAATCTGCTCTCGGTACTACGCTTAATCTAAGTACCGCTTTTCATCCCCAAACCGACGGTCAGACTGAGAGAAAGATTCGTACCCTTAAAGACATGCTCCGTTCGTGTGTCATAGATTTCGGTGGTAATTGGGACGCATACTTACCTTTAGTCGAATTCTCGTACAACAACAGTTATCATTCCAGCATTCAAATGGCACCATTTGAGGCTTTATATGGAAGAAGATATTGATCGCCTATTGTATGGCACGAGATCGGGCACTCGCAATTAACCGGTCCTGAGCTATTGCAAGAAACGACTGACAAAATCCTCCAGATTCGAGACAATCTACTGAAAGCTCGGAGTCGTCAGAAAAGTTACGCCGATAGACAATGCAAGCCCCTTGAATTTGACGTTGGTGACTATGTACTCCTAAAGGTTTCACCTTGGAAGGGTGTGGTCCGATTTGGTAAGAAAGGAAAGCTCGCGCCTCGATACGTTGGACCTTTTAAGATTCTGGAAAGAATTGGCAAAGTGGCCTACAGACTCGAACTACCGGAGGAACTTAGCAATGTTCACCCGACTTTCCACGTCTCAAACCTCAGAAAGTGCCTGGCTGAGCATGATTTGCACGTTCCATTAGAAGATCTACAATTGAACGAAACATTACACTTTGTGGAAAAGCCTGTCGAGATCATGGATCGACAAACCAAGCAGCTCAGACGCTCACGCATTCCCATTGTGAAGGTTCGCTGGGATGGCAAACGAGGCGCAGAGTTCACTTGGGAACTCGAAAGTGATATGAAGGCGAAGTACCCGCAGTTATTTGTTACGGCTTCGACCAAATTTCGGGACGAAATTCCCTTAAGAAGGGGAGGCTGTAACACCCCGTGTTTTGAAAGTCAAAGTCAAAGTCAAGATTGACTATTTTGACTTCTTTGACTTGTAGATAATCTATTTATTTTATTTCTTTAGCTGTATTATGTGGAGTACTTATTAATAATCGAGGTTTGATCGCTACTTATCGCATGTTTATCGCTTATCGCATCGCAATTCGAACTTACGCGCTTTGGTTATGATTTTATGTGTGTGTTCCTTTTATGTGTTACTTGTGCATGTTTATTATTTATGTTATGCTGTGGTGATCAATCGAAACGCAATCGCAACGCTATCGCAATCGAATCGCAAACGCTAAACGTAAGATAGTTAGGATGATTGTATGTTAGATATAGTAGTTGGGATTAAAAGTAATTTGATCAGGGAACACTATCGCATCGCTCACTAGAATCACATCGCAACACCCTACACGCGAACTGAAACGACAAACTCATCGCACCGAGCACTCGAACCAAGTGGCTAGCTGACCGAGCTGCCACCCGATCGGGCTGCCACCCGATCGAGGTGCCACTCGACCGAGCTGGTGTAACAAACCTCATTAAAAGTCCTATTTATTTTATTATTTTATCCAATAGGAAACGCTAATTGTGACACCCAAGTGATTCTACACAAACCCTAAAATTTTCAGAACAATCAGAATCAGGATCAGGGCCCCTAAAACTCAAGGGGGGTATTTCCAACTTAACGATTATCTTTATATCTCGTTGTCAAATTCGAATTTACGAAATCCGTCAAGTCAGCAAGGCTAGTCCAGAACGTGGCTACCCTAGGGTGATTTCGTGTCCCTTGCGCACCATAAGGGATTAGGCTTACGGTGCGCAAGCCTGGTCAAAATTTGGGTATAAATAGCAGGCATTGGCACTTGATTCCTGGCGTTCGTTCGACGATCAAATTCAAATTGTACGCAGAGATATCGTCCAAATACTCTAAAAACACACACGAATCACTAATTAGTATAGCGGGGTGCTGTTACGATACAGGGTATTAACTCGATCGCTGCTACGATTCAATGTTCGATCGATTGAAACTATTCGATGGATGTTTTAGTACTATCCTTTGTCATTCGTCGTGATTCCGACAGGATGTTTGAGTACCACCCGAATTCAGGGAATACTCTGTCATTCGTTGTGAATCCGATGGATGTTTAAGTGATTGCACTTTGTCATTCGTTGTGAGGGTTTTAATCTCGTGAGTTATCGTAAATGCTGTATTAAGTTACCTACCTAATTCGTGTACACTAGGTTACAAGGCTAATCAATAGGATAAGCTCTGCCTGTATCTGCATTCTATCGAGGCTTATCTGTAGACTAAACTTTGCCCGTATGAATCTGCATGCTTATAATGTGAGTCATTCTCTTTTTATCAAAGTACTTTATAAATTCTTAAATATTTTCAAATGTTATAATTACAGTGATTAAGTTTATGTAATCACCAAATTACAGCCGGTATGTGGGGTATTGTGCACATTACTACTGTTTTTATCACTTTAGGTGAGCGAACCTAATTAGTGATACTCGTCATTATTGGGTGAACGGACTCAATAGTGATATGACCACAGTCACGAAACGAGTCGATGACAAATACTGTGGGTAGTTGGTTGATATCTGAAACATTGTAATATCTCTTAATACTGTAAATTATACCAAACGTGTCGGTTTAGAAAAATGAATGAACTCACTCAGTATTTCCCGCTGACAAAACCTTTTTAAACACGTGTTTCAGGTAATTACAGTAGATTGGAGTAAGAGATAAATACGGCACTGAAAGGCTTCAAGAAGTGGCTTATTTTGTTAATTAAATCAAATTAAGAAATATTGTTTTATGTAAATTGGGTTTATCCCTTATTAAAGCTACCATTGTAAAACATGGGTTTATCCCATCTATTAAATAAATAAAATCCGGTTTTTTTTAAACTCTGATATTTTTCCTAACTCACGGTCCTGATGAAATTTCCGCTGCAACGTTTTCAAAATAATCACCGGTACCACTGGGCTGTTCGCGACTCCCGATTCCGTCCAGGGGGGTCGGGGGCCGTGACAGCTGGCACCCAGGCGGGTTACCACCCGACCGTTCAACCTCTTTTCCCCCTTTCCTTTTCGGGAAACCCTATAAATACCCATTAATTTCCACTTTGGGAAAGTATCAGCTCTCTCTTTCTCTCCACTCGTTCCAGCCTCACCTTTTCTTCGATTTCTCGCGATTCCGGTAAGATCTCAACCTAAATCTTGTACTTTCTTGATCTACACGCACTCCTACACCTTTCTATCTTTTGAATCTTAACTTTTAACCATGAAATCACTAGATTTGAGGTGTTCTAGGATGATGTCATCATGGGTTCTTAGGAACTTCATGTTTTGGCTTCAATCCACCAAGAACAACTTGAATCTGAATGATTTCCACACAAATAAACAAAGATCTAGCATAGATCTGATCATACTCACGGTAAAAAGGATTGAAAGATGGTTTTTCTAACTTTCTTTCAACTCTTTTACACTCAATGCACTCAAAACCGATAGAATCGGAGCTTGTTCTGACCTTCTACTCTTTCTTGTTGATGTGTTGGTTCAAGATCTAAATTCTATCCACGAGACCACCGATTTCGGGTTAACCAGGAACGACCGTCTTGAACCGGTTAGCTGGGTGAACTTGGGTGATTCCTGTTCGACCAGGTCACTAGGGTCAAGATGGGGTTCTGTTAATTGGCACGTTGTCACACCGTCTCGACAAAACTACAAACTACCAAAACAACCAAGGAAGAAGACAACCAGGTCATCTGGGATGGACTGCCGCCTGATCGGATTGCCGTCCGATCGGATAGCCACCCGCCCGGACTGCCACCCGATCGGACTACACCTTGAGACCCACACTCAACTTTTATTTTCAAACTTTGAAGGATTGAACATTGAACGAAATGCTTTCCGATCGGATTACCACTCGACCATGTGATGTTCTGACTTCAACATTTAAACAATTTTCAACATGTTCAATACACAAGATTGCCACTCGATCGGATTGTCATCCGACCGAGTGACCGTCCTGCGGTGAACTTGTTCTCAACCGGAGAAGCCTCGCCAATTGGGTTGCTGTCCGATCGAACTGTCGTTCGATCAACCGACCTGTCGTTCGATCGACCGACCTGAAAGGTAGAGATACTTCTCTGTTTTCAAAATGCTACAACGAAAACTTCAAAAGTAAAACCATCATACACAAACACATCCATCCCAAACAAGGTAACAATCCACTCGCATGGTCATCCGACCGGATGACCATTTGAGCGGGTTGTCATCCGAGCGACCGGCCATCTGACCGGATTGCTGTTCGACTCACTGAAACTTTGTTCATTTTACGTGCCGCTTATCGGTTATACTATCATACTGTTCAGGCTAAACTCGCTCTAAGCGCTCCCTTCAATCCATAATCGCTGTGAGTATACTCGAACCCTTTTTGCTTTATGCACTTTTGGGTGTTACATACGTTATTTATTCTAAATCACATTGAACACACTACGCAATACTTTAACGCTAACCATTACCGCATGTTATACGTGACTAAATGAATGCTTGTTTATTATGTTTACACATGGAATGCTGTCTACCTGCCTTAGCAACGGTAGTACTATTAGTTTGGACTCAGCACCTATTCACTCAGGGGTTGTTAAGGACAATTAGTTACATGGCTCACAATGGTGAGTGTGTATCGCGAACTGCCTTGGGCAGTCGACCCGTAGTCATTGGTATCGATAGGTTCATGTTGATAACTAACATGCCTCATTTCACTCTGTGTACATGCTGGTTATGCGTAAACTGTCACACCCTGATATTTCCACGTATTACCGGTGGGCCCGGTGGGGAGTATCGTGACGTAGTTGATATCATCATAGTTAAACAACACAATTTAAATGCATAGCGGAAGCAAAAAGATGAATCACATTACAAACCGAATAAATAGTAATATCAAAGTATTACAAACTTACTGTAAAGGAGCCACAGGCGGATCAAAAGATAAAAGATCATTGTTCAACAGACTTTAACATCTAGAGCTTCCAGGACTTCATTAATGATGCCAGGAGTAGCCAGCCTATTTCGTCTAGTACCTGCACTTAGCCTTTTTGGAAAATACGTCAGTTTACACTGGTAAACACAATTAACTGACTCATTTTGAAAAGGGTTTAAGAAAATTAGTTTGAATGCACACGACACAAAATATCTTTTATAACTTGGGACAATTATTTAAAAATAATCTTGTATACAGTTTTACTTATTTGTCGTCCGTCAGGGCCGGTTAGAAAAGCCGGACTAGATTAACTGACACGCCACAGGTATAATGCCCACAAGGTTGATTCCTTTAAGTGGATTACCAGTTTTTACATAATGCAACTGTCAGGTGTATGCCTACACCCCGTGCTTAGGTCGTGGCCATTTCATGAATGATGCCAAGGATATCCGGGACATGGTCATTTAACCACCAAAGGCCATACACCAAATAATACAGATTAAAATGGGTTATGTAAATACATTAATCACAATCCGATTTAAATGACTACACACCCGACCAAGTGGTATTATTATAATACCGTATCCCAAGCCCGTATAGGAAAAATAAGTTAAGAGTATTTACCTGAGTAAGCATTTATCACAAACAACGGATGCAAGTAGCTTTTACCGGGCTCCTAATCTGGAACGAAGGTTTTAATAACCTATTAGATTCCTAACGGGTCTTAATTAAGTCTAAACTTAGACCGGTTAGTTTTAAAGGAAGATATACGGTTCAAACGCACGATTAAGCGAAGACCGGATTAGAATGTGGTTTAGACCCGACAAGTTTGTATACTTGTATAATATGGGTAAACTAAACACATTCTGGATTTTGAGATAAAAATGATAAGGTTTGTCTCGTTTCGGCTAATTTATGCAAACTAGTTACATAAACCGTACCGAACGCAAATAATGCGTAACGGGTAACCAAATGAGTCATTGTAACAACTCTCATCAAAAGTCCTAATTATTACTTTAATTGTCCAATAGGAAACCCTAATTAAGAAACCCAAGTGATTCTGCATAAACCCTAAAATTTTCAGAACAATCGGAATCAGGATCAGGGCCCCCTAAAACTCAGTGGGGGGGGGGGGGGGGTAAACCCTAGTTGATAATATACAAACAGTTTTACGTGTATAACGAATTTGCATGCGAGACCAACTCAGCTAAGCTACCTGTACACAAGGCTACCCTATGGTAGTAGGGTGTCCCTCGCGCCACGCGAGGGCGCGGTTTTTCAAGTATAAATATAGGGGTCTGTTACTTGCAATTGTGCATTAGTTCGACGTTCAAAGTCATTTCGTACACTGAGATATTGTAGGAATAGTCCTAAAACACACACAATTCACGAAGTGCTGCCGCAATAACAGGGTAATAACTCGATCGCTGCTACGATTCAATGTCCGATCGATTAAAACTATCCAATGGATGTTTAAGTGCTGCCCACATTAGGGTTATGCTTTGTCATTCGTCGTGAATTCGATGGATTTTTAAGTATCGCACTTTGTCATTCGTTGTGAGGGTTTCAATCTCGTGAGTTATCGTAAATGCTGTATTAGTTACTGACCTAGTTTGTGTGCATTAATATTTAATTAGGTTACAAGGCTAATCAGTAGACTAGATTCTGCTCGTATTAAATCTGCAATGTGAGTCATTCTCTTTTTATCAAATTTGTTCACAAAAGCATGTTTATTTTCAAAGTTATAATTACAGGGATTAAGTCTTTGTAATCACCAAATTACAGCCAGTATGTGGGGTTTTGTATACATTACTTGATAACCTTCACCATTGGACAACGGGGTAGCCAAGGGGTGATATGACCATAGTCACAGACACCATTAGACAATGAGGTTACCAATGGATGGTCGAGTGACAAATACTGTGGGTAGTTGGTTGATATATGGAAACATTGTAATCGCTCTTAATACTGTAAATTATAACAACGTGTCGTTTTAGTAAAAAGAATGATTCACCAGTATTTCCCTGCTGACAAAACCTTTTTCAAACATGTTTCAGGTGATCTATTGTGATCCAGGAAAAGTGCCATGAAGCACTGCAAGCTTAAGGAAGTGGCTCAATATAAAATAAAGAAACATGTTTAGTAAAATAAAGATTTCTCAGTGAAATCATATGATTGTAAATTATCGGGTTTTATTCCGAATTGTGAAATAAAATAATCGGGAAATTTCATTTTTAAAAAGATCCTGTTAAAATCTTCCGCTGTTAACTCAATTAAATAAATACCACGGGATTTCTGTCCAGCGGCACCTGGACCGGGTTAAACCGGGTCGGGGGCCATGACAGAAAAAGGTGGTATCAGAGCCACTGAGTTAAGCAAATTAAGTATTTAGAAATAATTAATTTTCCTGATTGTCAATTGTGATTATGTGTTTTATTAACTGACTATTTGTTAGTTACAGTATGGGTAAGCAAAAGCTTTCAAATATCTATCTTAAATTAGATAGTTCGCAAAAAGAGAAGGGAAGTTCATCCCAATCCTCAAGATACTCAGTAGATACTGAGGAGGGAATATTTGTTCGTAAAGCCCATTATGAGGAACCACTTTCTCCTAATAAAAGAAGTTTGATTATTAGGAAAAGCCAAGAGAAAATAAATTCAAAAGAAATGAAAGTTAATCAGGAAATTCAGAAACTCGGTAGTAACCCACCATGGGAAGACAAGTTAGATGAAAAATGGGCATATCTCTATATGCTAGCTACTGTAGCAGTAAATGCAAATCTTTAAAATACTTTGAACCAGTATTAGCACTCTTATCACCTACAAGCCAGAAACTTTACCCAGTAAATAAATAAATTACAATAAACTCTAGTGTGTTTTATTTGTCAGTTGTCCTTTGTATTAAATTAGCTACACGGTATGCAATAATACTTGAATGTTATCTGTGAAATTTTGTTATAAAATTTTAACTTAGTATTTTCCATATATGCTAAACAGCATGAATGAGTTATCTGGAGCCCTAGAGAATCTCAACCTCTACCCTGTAAACATAGAAGTTTCCAAAGATTTTACGGGTTACTTTGCTGATGTGGAACAACCTATGGAATTTTGTGCTCCACCTCTAGAGAAACCAAAGCCTAAGAAAAGGAGAAGATTGGTAGGTTAGAGACGTGTACGCAGGAGGAAACCCGCAACTAGGAGAGTTCCCAAAATAGAAAATCCCATGGATAAAGGAAAAGGAATCAAGGTTGAGGAAAATACTAAACAAATAGAAAGAGAAATTGGGGAAAGTTCAAGGCAAGTCGAGGAGTTGCCATTACAAGAAGAGTTGGATCAGATATTGGCGAGCTGTGATATCGTTAGACCTATTAATACCAACCTTTACCCTTATCCTGCCGAAACTCAAATTCCAATAAATTTGGAACCACTCATCCCAGAACCTTTAATCCATACTCAACCTTTAGGAATGGACGAGTGGTGGACAAATGATTGGCAGTTTCAAAGCCTACTTAATAATCCTTATACGTTTTTCCCTCAGTTTGACCCAGAACCCATACCAAATCCACTGATGAGTAATGAGAATATGGCTGAACTCCGCCATTTTGGCGAAGAGCTGATGGATGTTAGGAATAGGATCCGGGAAATAGGAGGACAAATCTCTTGGAAATACGATGAGAGAGAACATCGTTTTTGAAATGCCAGTGGATTAGGGATAATGTGGTTGTGAAGTTATGATTGTATAATAATATAATAATAATCAAAATAAAACGTGTAAAATAAATAATAAAACTTGTGTAACATAATCAGTGTGTAAGGAGGCATAATATATATATAAAAAGGGAATCGAAAAATCGATAATTTTTTATATATATATTTGTTGTGAAATGTGGGTGATTGTTTTGTGTATAATTGTTATTTATTCTATGCTAGTAAATTATATATATTAATTATCAGATGGAAAACGCTAATAATGAACCAGTTAATGTGGTTAACCAATCTAAGCATCACCATGAAGAGCAATTTATGACTAAGCAAGATATAGAAAATATCGTTACTCAAGGGATAGCCAATGCTATTCCAGCAATTCTTGCTGCAGCTAGAAATCAAGCTGAACCTCAACAAATCGTTCCTAGCAAACGTACTTCTGAAGATAACTTCAGTAATAGCGTAAATGGAGGCGATAATCATACTAATAACAATAACGGTCCAAGGCAGGCTCCACTTCCTAAGAAAATGAAAGCTGCAACACCTGGTTGCACTTACAAAGAATTTCTTACTTGTAAACCATCTGAGTTTGCAGGCAATGAAGGAGCGACTGCGGCACTACGTTGGTTAGAGAAAACTGAGGCAGTAATTGCAATAAGTAAATGTGCCGAGAAAGACAAAGTGATGTACACATCACATTTGTTTAAAGAAGGGGCACTAGAATGGTGGAACACGGTACTTCAAGCCAAAGGAAGAAATGTGGCTTACGCCATGAACTGGGAAGAATTTAAAAGTTTGGTGGAGAGAAAATTTTGTCCTGAGTATGAAAAGGAACAAATGGCGAATAAGTTCCTAAACCATCGGATGATGGGTGTAGACTGTCGAGGATATACTTCGACATTCTTTGAATATGCTAGAGTGGTACCAATCCTGGCTTCGCCAGAACCAGTACTCATTTCTCGCTATATTTGGGGATTAATTAGCGAAATCCGCAATATCGTTAAAGCTGCGAGACCGCGTACTATTGACGATGCGGTAGAATTAGCTAACACCCTAACTGACGAGCTGGTACGCACAAGAGATGAAAATAGGAAAAAGGAACTGGCTCAGAACATTACCCAAGGAGTTCGACGTTCAAAGTCATTTCGTACACTGAGATATTGTAGGAATAGTCCTAAAACACACACAATTCACGAAGTGCTGCCGCAATAACAGGGAAATAACTCGATCGCTGCTACGATTCAATGTCCGATCGATTAAAACTATCCATTGGATGTTTAAGTGCTGCCCACATTAGGGTTATGCTTTGTCATTCGTCATGAATTCGATGGATGTTTAAGTATCGCACTTTGTCATTCGTTGTGAGGGTTTCAATCTCGTGAGTTATCGTAAATGTTGTATTAGTTACTGACCTAGTTTGTGTGCATTGATATTTAATTAGGTTACAAGGCTAATCAGTAGACTAGATTCTGCTCGTATTAAATCTGCAATGTGAGTCATTCTCTTTTTATCAAATTTGTTCACAAAAGCATGTTTATTTTCAAAGTTATAAATACAGGGATTAAGTCTTTGTAATCACCAAATTACAGCTAGTATGTGGGGTTTTGTATACATTACTTGATAACCTTCACCATTGGACAATGGGGTAGCCAAGGGGTGATATGACCATAGTCACAGACACCATTGGACAATGAGGTTACCAATGGATGGTCGAGTGACAAATATTGTGGGTAGTTGGTTGATATATGGAAACATTGTAACCGCTCTTAATACTGTAAATTATAACAACGTGTCGTTTTAGTAAAAAGAATGATTCACCAGTATTTCCCTGCTGACAAAACCTTTTTCAAACATGTTTCAGGTGATCTATTGTGATCCAGGAAAAGTGCCATGAAGCACTACAAGCTTAAGGAAGTGGCTCAATATAAAATAAAGAAACATGTTTAGTAAAATAAAGATATCTCAGTGAAATCATATGATTGTAAATTATCGGGTTTTATTCCGAATTGTGAAATAAAATAATCTGGAAATTTCATTTTTAAAAAGATCATGTTAAAATCTTCCGCTGTTAACTCAATTAAATAAATACCACGGGATTTCTGTCACGCGGCTCCTGGACCGGGTCAAACCGGGTCGGGGGCCATGACAGTCATAAACAGGTTTCCTAAGTTAATATGCCTTAAACATGTTGTGATATCAGCAAGATACCTTCCAATATGCCCAAAATGAATTTAAACTCAAATTATGTCCTGTAGGGGTATTTTGGTTATTTTAAAGCTTATAAAAGAGTATAAATACTAATCTGAGTTTCAGGTCTGATATAATCAGTAAAAATATTTATTTTTTTAAGTCATAACAGTAGGGTATGGCATATATGTGAAATTTACCTTTTATAACCAAACTATGCACCGTAGGGGCATTTTGGTAATTTCACATAAGCTTTAAAGGTCAAAATTTGAAATCCGAGTTTAAAACTTTTCCTTACTGTTAAAATATAAAATTTTGCTTAAAACATCAGTAGGTATAAAGTCTTATACGCGAAAAATGGTTTTAATACATACTATGCGTTTTAAACGCGTAAAAAGACGGTTTTAAGCGATTTCCGGGTTTTTAAAGAAAAGCTTATATTTTTATCATTTCAGAAGACTCAGAATATTTTATTTATAACATAAAATCAGTAGCAAAAGGATTGGTATCAAAATATTATGTAAAACTCATTTTATAGGCCAAACGGGCAATACCGACACTTACCGAATCAAGGTTATAACCCTATGTTGTGCTCAGCCTAAAAATAAATAAAAATATTCAAAAATCCCAAAATATTATTTTACATCAGTGGGTAAAAATTTTGGTATTAAAATTGGGTTTAGATAGGCTATATGCTAATTACGCCGTTTAATTAATAAAAACGCTTTCTAATTACGCTATTGAGCATAACTCTTAATCTAGACCTCCAACTGATGTGAAAATTTAGGGACATGTTTATAAATCAGTAATAAAGATTATTGTCCTCTCACATTTTCAAAATTCTTGTTTTAAGGTCAAAAGGGCATTATGGTCAATATTTAGGCATATAACGGAAACATGCATATGAATCGGATAACTAATGAACCAAGTTGTATAACCTCAGAGGGTTACACTGATCTATAACCTGGTCCTAATAGAGCTTTAAGGCATGTCTAAACTATGCTACATTGGGTTAGAACTGAAAGTCAAAGCAAAAGTCTACTTTTGCGACTTTCGGTTCCGAACCGAGCTTAAACTGAAAATTGTCGGGTTGAACATGTTGAGACATGTTCTTACATTAATTACCAAGTTATATGAGTGATAAAACAGGTTGCATGGCTTCTACATTGCTAATTATGTGTTTATTTGAAAAATAGCTTTCTGTTGACTTTTTATAATCAAGTTTGACCCGACAATTGACCTAGTTAGAGTGGGAATCAGAGAGTTCCCTTTTAAGGGTTTATAACCCACATAATTACCAACTCATAGGTACTTTCAATTTGAGATTTGACTGGACAATTTATGATTAATCACGAAGTCAAACCTAAATTACGACGGGTTTAACTTTAGGCTATTAAACTAATAAAACTGAATTAAGAGAGGTCAAGGTCACTTACTGAAGTCCTATGCATGAGTAATGATCTCTAGGAATTGGTCTTGAGCTCCAGGAATCTCCAGAACAAGTGCTATGAAAGTTTCAAAGTGAAGTGCTCAATTTTGCAACATGGAAGTTCTTATATAGGGAATTTTGATGCAACTAGATCATGCCAAGCAAGTCTACAGGTGTTATATGATGCTTACAAGTGCCCCTATTGCATGAAATACCATTGGGGCAACCCCTGGTATGTAAAACAAGGCCCTTAAGTCGGTTAAACAGGTTGCACAGGCACCTGTCAACAATTTCTGTCGCTGGCATGCTTAGGCGGCCCGCGTAAGACTCCCCATATGTCTTACGCGGCCTGTATGAGGGTCCAGAACAAGTTAAACAAGTTTCAGCTTTTGCACTTTAGGTCCCTGGTCCTTATAAACGTGGTGTTAACTTTATTTCTTGCATTTTAACCCTCCAAGTTAGCTTTTAAGGGCTCCAAGGCATAACCAAACTTTGTTAAGTCCTTGCTTAGTTTTATGTTCACCCGAAAAGCCCTAAATTTCAACATTGACACTTTTAACCCCTCATATACGAATGTTATCATAACTTTCTCATACTTTATCAAAACCTTGTGAAATTTTTATCACTTATTCTAATGAGCATAATTAATCGTTACAAAGCTTCGGGTTTGCTAAAAGGTCACTCAGAGGTATAAACTAAACATGTTGACACATCTAACCCCTGTAGTTTGTAATCTCTCACTTTCTTTCACAATTGGCTTCCTATGATCCATAATTCATCCGTTTAAGGGTATAAACATCGTGTAGGGTTATTGAAAGGTATAATTATCCATTGTTAACAATTTGAATCCTTTTACACACGTAAATTCTTCGTTTGTCAATTTAGCCCTTTTAACTTAATCCTTTACACGTTTAAAGTCCATGACACGTGTCAATATAATATTGGACATGAATTTACGTGGTGTTACATTCTCACCCCTTAAAAGAAATCCCGACCTCGAGATTTACTGGAATAAATGAGGGTACTTTTCTTTCATTGTGGACTCTGCCTCCCACGTGTACTCTGGACCTCTACGAGCATTCCATTTAACCTTTACAATCGGTACATGCTTCCTTCGAAGCTTCTTAACCTGTCGATCCTCAATCGACAAAGGTTTCTCAACAAACTTCAGGCTCTCATCTATGTGCACATCCGTATGCGATATGATTAGTGATTCATCAGCTAGACATTTCTTCAGATTGCAGATGTGGAATACATTATGGATACCACTGAGCTCTTCAGGCAAGTTTATCTTATAAGCCACTGTTCCGACACATTCGATGATCTTGAATGGTCCTATATATCTCGGGCTTAACTTACCTTTCTTACCAAATCGCATCACCCCTTTCCAGGGTGATACCTTTAGTAACACTTTGTCACCTACCTCGAACTTTAGAGGTTTACGCCTTTTGTCTGCGTAACTTTTCTGCCTATCTCTGGCGGCTTTGAGACGATCTCGTATCTGTACAATATTATCTGTCATCTCCAGGACTATATCAGGTCCTGTTAGTTGGACATCTCCAACTTCTGCCCAACAAAAGGGCGTTCTGCATTTTCTACCATACAGAGCTTCAAAAGGTGCAGCTTGAATACTGGAATGATAGCTATTGTTGTATGAGAATTCTATTAATGGAAGATGATCATCCCAACTTCCTCCTAAGTTAATAACACAAGCTCGTAGCAT
This sequence comes from Helianthus tuberosus, assembly GCA_030545235.1. Classification (NCBI taxonomy): domain Eukaryota; kingdom Viridiplantae; phylum Streptophyta; class Magnoliopsida; order Asterales; family Asteraceae; genus Helianthus; species Helianthus tuberosus. The sequence goes on along the minus strand of JARYGA010034073.1, from coordinate 12,467 downwards.
ATCTTCGAGTGTCTGTATAGTACGTTCACTTTGACCATCCGTCTGAGGATGATATGCTGTGCTGAAGTTCAATCGAGTGCCTAGGGATTGCTGAAAGCTTTTCCATAAATGCGATGTATACCTCGTATCTCTATCAGAGATGATAGATACTGGCACTCCGTGAAGAGATACGATCTCATCCACGTACAGCTGAGCTAACTTCTCTGAGCTGTGTGTTTCCTTAATAGGTAGGAAGTGGGCTGAGTTAGTCAGTCTATCCACTATCACCCAAATAGTATCATTTCCTCGTTTAGTCTTTGGCAACTTGGTGATAAAATCCATAGTCACCATTTCCCACTTCCAGGTGGGAAGTTCAGGCTGTTGTAGCAAACCTGACGGCTTTTGGTGTTCTGCCTTAACTTGCGCGCTCATCAAATATTTGGCTACATAAGTAGCTATAGACTTCTTCAAACCTATCCACCAATAATTTGTCTTCAAATCCTGGTACATCTTGTCACTTCCAGGATGAACGGAATACTTAGAACTATGGGCTTCCTGAAGGATCACTTCCCTAAGTCCTCCATAGATTGGAACCCATATCCATCCATTCAATCTAAGGATTCCATCCTTTCCACATGATAACTGTTCTGCAGTGACTCCCAGTTTTTCATTTGGATAGTTAGCTTCTAATACAGCTTCCTTCTGCGCGGCTAACAACCTTTCATTTAAGTTATTTCTCAATTCAATGCTTTTGGCATTGATTCTTTTGGGCTTAACCCTTTCCTTTCTGCTCAAAGCATCAGCGACTACATTCGCCTTACCTGGATGGTATCGTATTTCATAATCATAGTCATTTAAAGTCTCCATCCACCGACGATGTCTCATGTTTAAGTCCTTCTGATTGAATAAGTGTTGAAGGCTCTTGTGATCAGAATAGATCACACATTTGGTACCATACAAATAATGCCTCCATAGCTTTAGTGCAAATACAACGGCACCCAACTCCAAGTCGTGGGTGGTGTAATTCTTCTCGTGCACCTTTAATTGTCGAGAAGCATAGGCAATGACCTTGCCTTTCTGCATGAGCACACACCCCATACCAGTGTGTGATGCGTCGCAGTATACTACAAATTCTTCTATTCCATCAGGCAATGTCAACACAGGTACATTGCTCAACTTCTGCTTAAGAATGTCAAAAGATTCTTAATGCTTAGGACCCCAATCAAACTTGATATTCTTACGGGTTAGTGAAGTTAGGGGTGCAGCAATCCTTGAGAAGTTCTCAATAAAACTTCTGTAGTATCCTGCTAAACCCAAAAAGCTATGAATTTCTGTGGGCGTCTTTGGCTCTTGCCAGTTTATGACAGCTTCAACCTTAGCGGGATCCACCTGGATACCACGCTCACTAACCACGTGTCCAAGAAACTGGACTTCACGAAACCAAAATTCACACTTTGAAAACTTGGCATAGAGTTTCTCTTGTTGAAGCAGTGAAAGAATACAACGAAGATGCTTCTCATGGTCAGCATGATTCTTTGAGTAAATAAGAATGTCATCGATGAAGACGATGACAAATTTATCCAAGTAGGGCTTGCATACGCGATTCATGAGATCCACGAACGCTGCTGGTGCATTAGTGAGCCCAAAAGGCATCACTAGGAACTCGTAATGACCATAACGAGTCCTAAATGCAGTCTTGTGTACATCTTCATCTTTAACCTTCAGTTGATGGTAGCCTGACCTTAAATCGTTCTCAGAGAAGTAACTTGCCCCTTGCAATTGATCGAACAGATCGTCGATCCTGGGCAATGGATATCTATTCTTGATAGTGACTTTGTTAAGCTCGTGATAATCGATGCATAGACGCATCGATCCATCCTTCTTCTTTACAAACAGGATTGGTGCTCCCCAAGGAGACAAACTAGGTCTAATGAAACCTTTGGCTAACAAATCATCTAGTTGAGTCCTCAACTCTTTCATTTCAGTTGGTGCTAACCTGTAAGGCGCTCCAGCGACAGGCGTTGCTCCAGGGATGATGTCAATTCTGAATTCTACTTGTCTATCTGGTGGTAAACCAGGTAGTTCTTTAGGGAATACTTCTGGATATTCAGAAATGACAGGGATGTCTTCAACCTTGGGTTTTGGTTCATCGACAGTTACTTGTGCCATGTAGATGACACAACCTTTCCTTAAACACTTTGATGCCTTAAGCATGGACACTTGCTTAGGCAACCCGTACTGAGTGTCTCCCTGTGTGGTAAGTGGCTCACCATACGGAGTCTTGATTACCACTTGCTTCTTGTTACACAAAATCTGAGCTTGGTTATGAGATAACCAATCCATGCCTATTACTATGTCAAAACCAGCTAATTTTAAAGGAAGTAAGGATAACGGAAAAGAGTGGTTCCTAATGGATATAAAACATCCACCTAACACAGTTGAGGCTGTTTCTATGGTACCATCAGCCAATTCTACCTCATATTTCACGCTTAGGGTTTTAACAGGTAAATTCAACAACTTACAAAACTTATCATCTACAAATGACTTATCCGCACCCGAATCAAATAACACCCTTGCATAAACATCGTTAACAAGGAAGGTACCTGTTATCACATTATCATCCTGAACGGCTCATCGTGCATCCATTCGAAAGACCCTTGCATTGGTCTTCTTGACTTCTTCAGGCTTTTTGGCATATTTAGGGCATTTGGTTTTGATGTGCCCTTTTTCGTTACAGTTATAGCACGTTGCACCCTTTATCTTCTTGCACTCTATCGTCTCGTGCTCCTTGGATTTGCATAACCCACATGCAGACGGTTTTGACTGGGATTTGGATTCAAACCTGCATTTTCCAAAGTGACGTTTCTGGCAGGTTTTGCACTTTGGCTTCTCATCTACTTGCTGACTACCCTTGCCAGACCCAAACTTCTTCTTGTGGTCTGTGGTTCCCTTAAACTTCTTCTCAGACCGTCGTGAGTTATCGTCCTCATGTTTTCTCTTACCTTCCTCCGAGTTCTTATGCGATCTTAGCCTGACCGCATCCAAGGTAAGGGATAAAGATAGGTCAGCTGTTGACCTAAAAGTAGCAGGTCGAGATGCCTTAACACTGGCCTTGATCTCTGGGGCTAAACCCCCAATGAAACGAGCAATTCGCTTGGGCTCCGGTGTCACCAAATATGGAACCAGTCGAGACATGGTATTAAAGCTAGTAAGGTAAGTCTGATAGTCTAGGTATTTCATCACCTGAGATAAGAAGTCTGACTCAATATTTTCAACCTCATGCTGAGGGCAGTAATTCTCTTTGATGAGTGCAACAAACTGATCCCAAGACAGATTGTACAATGGAATTTTCCCAGTAGCCTGGATTAGAGACCTCCACCAGGCTAGTACTTCTCCTTTAAATGACTGAGATACATACTTCACAACATCCCTATCAGCACAACCACTAATGTTAACTACGGTGTCCATCTCGTCTAACCACGTCATGCAGTCGATAGCTCCTTTTCCCCTGTGAAATCTCGGGGTTTACAGGACACGAAATACTTATAGGAACAACCCCTAATACGTGGCTCTTGATCGAGTACGATCTTCTTCGACGGAACACTATGCTGATTTGATGAGTGTCGGTCATCATCCTTCTTTGATGATGGCTTACTATGAGCCTCATAGTGAGTCTTAGGTTTAGAATGGGGTACTGCTGAGGCCTTGCTTCGAGTACCACTTGAATCATTTAGTTGCCTATCTATGGCCTTGGTAACCGCATTGTCAATCAATGCTTGAAGTTCCGCACCCGTTACATTGATCCTAGTGGTATCATGATTCTCCCTTGGATGACTGTTGATCTCTTCAGACTCTGCCATGTAGCTTGATTGCTACATAAAATGATGGCAATAATTTTATTCAGAAGTTTATAATAGATTTGTCATCTTATTAATCTATTAACCATGGTATTAAAGAACCATATTGGTTAATTTGTTAAATATATTTATTCAGAATCTTTATCATAATAATCCTTAATTATAATTTATTAATAGCACAAAAGGCCAAGTCGCAGGGGCAATATAAATTATAAACCCTGATTTTATAGAATCGAGGCATTAAGGCTTGAATCAAAGTTCATTACCTTTTCTTGACAAGGAGTCGTAGACTACCACTGTCTTTAGTCTCAAAGGACATTAATTATGGCCCGTAGGCACTTCATCACTAATGGATGATTATGTAAACAAGAGGGGAATTGGAATAACCCAATTTAAGAATGACTTATGTGATTTTATCGAATCACATTTTGTCATGAGTGTTAACATGTTTTCAGATGTTAACAAGGATCTGAATCTTTTAAATAGGTTTTGCCATCTTGGCCATGTCTAAATTGACATATAGGCTAGGTTATACATTTAAGATTCTTTTTAATATTTAATGCAGATCAATCCTAAACTAAGATGTTAACAAGGATCTGAATCTAATTGAGGATCTACCATCATGGCCCTGTCTTAAAATGACACATGGGCTAGGTTTTGTCCTTTTTAGATTTTATTATTTTATTATAATGGTAGATCTTATAAAAGGAATGATAATCTTTATTTATTTCATAATTTTATGTTTATGCATATAATTGACAAAATGATTTTTTTTAAATTAAACCATTCCATTACAAAATTAAAGAGTACATGTTTGCCCTAAACGGGACTTAAGAGATAACTTGCCCATGCAGGGGCTAAACAGAAAAACATGCCCACGCAGGGGCTAAACAGAAACTACAAGTCCTCGCAGGGACTGGTTACATAAATAAATGTCCACAAAGGGACTTGATTGATCATTAAAGAAATACAAATAAACAAATAAAGGATTTAATGATCCTTTTTGCTCTTCCCCTTGATTAAACTCGCCAGACCTTTAAGAAATCCCCGGTTGTTTCTACACTCTTCTTGAACATCCCGTTCCACCTGGCTCAACCTTTCGAGAACCTCCTATTGTCGTTCTGGTGGTATCAATTGTGGCTGCTGCTGCGGCGGCTGCTGATGTTGCGGAGGTTGAGGTGGTAGCGGGTATTGGTATCCATAGGGTGGATACCCAGCCTGATATGGGACTCCAAAGGGCCCCTTAGGGTGGAGGGCATTGTAGTCCCATGCTGCCTGGTATGGGTCAACATTAGCATAGTTGTAGTTAGTATGGGCCGGCTGCTCGAAAGGGTTATACGCCGATACACCGGCGTACGTAGGAATTGGGTTGTTATAACCCACTGGTGGCGGTGCGACCGGCGCAGACTGTACTTCAGAAACAGGGTTCGAAGGCCCACCCATCTGTGGGTCTTCGTATAGTGGCGGATAATGACTGCTACTAGATGGTTGAGGGGTGCTGTTGCGGACTCCCCCTCGCATGGACATCCGTGCGGTTGGTCTTCTACGACTCGGTGGCTCCGAAGGCTGTTGCTGCACTGGTGGTGGTGGTGGTGGCGGTGGAGTGACCGCTACAAAACGGGAATCCTCGGAGGGATCCTGTTGTGGCTGCTGCTACTGGTGCGGAGACGAGTGGTAACTGGGAGTAAACACCCAGTCGAATTGGGTAAACCTCGCCTCGTAGCTGTCGGGACCACTATAAGGTGATCCGAGAAAATGTGACCCATCCGAAATCTCGATGTGGTGTGTAGGCGTTCCGGTTGGTGGCTCAGCAGGTTCCGGATCCTCTTCCATATCCATGGAGAAATGGTCCTCAGGTCCCAACGGGTTATACCCCATTGGCTCTTCAATTAGGTTTGCCAGGTTGAACCGGCTATGGAAGTAGGGTGTTGGGTCGTTGAAGGGTGAGTTGTGGCTTTGGAGGGGTATAAAATAATGGTGTGAGTTGTGGGGCTCATTTTCCGATTGAGGCTCGTAAGAATTTAGGTAAGAAGGTGAGGAGCTCAGCGAGACTGAACGCCTCGCGGGTTCTACATGGGTCCTCCATTTTTCCTAAGGGCTTTTGCTTAATGAATCTGATGGAGTTCGCCGGTGTGATGGCCCGGCCTCGTGATCGTTTGGGGCGACAAGTGGCCCCTTGCCTCTACCTCTTTCTCGCATTCTTGGTGGCATTCTTTTTGAACCTGTCAAAACAAACAAAGGACAAAACAAAGAAATATAATGGACAAAATTTGAAATAAAACAAATTTGGATTAGTCCTAAGTTCTTTGTCTAGACACGGAAGTCGATGAATGTGCAAACTGTGTCATTGAGATTAAACACAAAAAGGCTAGTGTTTAATTCACTCAATGTTGGCTCTGATACCAACATGTCACACCCCGATATTTCCACGTATTACCGGTGGGCCCGGTGGGGAGTATCGTGACGTAGTTGATATCATCATAGTCAAATAACACAATTTAAATACACAGCGGAAGCAAAAAGATGAATCACATTACAAACCGAATAAATAGTAATATCAAAGTATTACAAACGGGCTGTAAAGAATCCACAGGCGGATCAAAAGATAAAAGATCATTGTTCAACAGACTTTAACATCTAGAGCTTGCAGGACTTGATTAATGATATGCCAGGAGTAGCCAGCCTATTTCGTCTAGTACCTGCACTTAGTCTTTTTGGAAAATACGTCAGTTTACACTGGTAAATACAATTAACTGACTTATTTTGAAAAGAGTTTAAGAAAAATAGTTTGAATGCACACGGCACAAAATATCTTTTATAACTTGGGACAATTATTTAAAAATAATTTTGTATACAATTTTACTTATTTGTCGTCCGTCAGGGCCGGTTAGAAAAGCCGGACAAGATTAACTGACACGCCACAGGTATAATGCCCACAAGGTTGATTCCTTTAAGTGGATTACCGGTTTTTACATAATGCAACTGTCAGGTGTATGCCTACACCCCGTGCTTAGGTCGTGGCCATTTCATGAATGATGCCAAGGATATCCGGGACATGGTCATTTAACCCCCAAAGGCCATACACCAAATAATATAGATTAAAACAGGTTATGTAAATACGTTAATCACAATCCGATTTAAATGACTACACACCCGACCAAGCGGTATTATTATAATACCGTATCCTAAGCCCGTATAGGGAAAATAAGTTAAGAGTATTTACCTGAGTAAGTATTTATCACAAACAGTGGGTGTAAGTAGCTTTTACTGGGCTCCTAATCTGGAACGAAGGTTTTAATAACCTATTAGATTCCTAACGGGTCTTAATTAAGTCTAAACTTAGACCGGTTAGTTTTAAAGGAAGATATACGGTTCAAACGCACGATTAAGCGAAGACCGGATTAGAATGTGGTTTAGACCCGACAAGTTTGTATACTTGTATAATATGGGTAAACTAAACACATTCTGGATTTTGAGATAAAAATGATAAGGTTTGACCCGTTTCGGCTAATTTATGCAAACTAGTTACATAAACCGTACCGAAGGCGAATAATGCGTAACGGGTAACCAAATGAGTCATAAATAGGTTTCCTAAGTTAATATGCCTTAAACATGTTGTGATATCAGGAAGATACCTTCCAATATGCCCAAAACGAATTTAAACTCAAATTATGTCTCGTAGGGGTATTTTGGTTATTTTAAAGCTTATAAAAGAGTTTAAATACTAATATGAGTTTCAGGTCTGATATAATCAGTAAAAATATTTATTTTTATAAGTCATAACAGTAGGGTATGACATATATGTGAAATTTACCTTTTATAACCAAACTATGCACCGTAGGGGCATTTTGGTAATTTCACATAAGCTTTAAAGGTCAAAATTTGAAATCTGAGTTTAAAACTTTTGCTTACTGTTAAAATATAAAAATTTTCTTAAAATATTAGTAGGTATAAAGTCTTATAAAAATACATACTATGTGTTTTAATCGCGTAAAAAGACGGTTTAAAGCGATTTTCGGGTTTTTTAAGAAAAGCTGATATTTTTATCATTTCAGAAGACTCAAAATATTTTATTTATTATATAAACTCAGTAGCAAAAGGTTTGGTATCAAAATATTATGTAAAACTCATTTTATAGGCCAAACGGGCAAAACCGACAATTACTGAATTAAGGTTATAACCCTATGTTATGCTCAGCCTAAAAATAAATAAAAATCTTCAAAAATCCCAAAATATTATTTTACATCAGTGGGTAAAACTTTTGGTATTAAAATTGGGTTTAGATAGGCTTTATCCTAATTACGTCGTTTAATTAATAAAAAGCTTTCTAATTACGCTATTGAGCATCACTCTTAATCTAGACCTCCAACTGATGTGAAAATTTAGGGACATGTTTATAAATCAGTAATAAAGGTTATTGATTTCTCACATTTTCAAAATTCTTGTTTTAAGGTGAAAAGGGCATTATGGTCAATATTTAGGCATATAACGGAAACATGCATATGAATCGGATAACTAATGCACCAAGTTGTATAACCTCAGAGGGTTACACTAATCTATAACCTGGTCCTAATATAGCTTTAAGGCATGTCTAAACTATGCTATATTGGGTCAGAACTGAAAGTCAAAGTAAAAGTCTACTTTTGCGAGTTTCGGTTCCGAACCGAGCTTAAACTGAAAATTGTCGGGTTGAACATGTTGAGACATGTTCTTACATTAATTACCAAGTTATATGAGTGATAAAATAGGTTGCATGGCTTCTACATTGCTAATTATGTGTTTATTTGAAAATTAGCTTTCTGTTGACTTTTTATAATCAAGTTTGACCCGACAATTGACCTTGTTATAGTGGGAATCAGAGAGTGCCCTTTTAAGGGTTTATTACCCACATAATTACCAACTCATATGTACTTTCAATTTGAGATTTGACTGGACAGTTTATGATTAATCACGAAGTCAAACCTAAATTATGACGGGTTTGACTTTAGGCTACTAAACTAATAAAACAGAATTAAGAGAGGTCAATGACACTTACTGAAGTCCTATGCACGACTAATGATCTCTAAGAATTGGTCTTGAGCTCCAGGAATCTCCAGAACAAGTTCTATGAAAGTTTCCAAGTGAAGTGCTCAATGTTGCAACATGGAAGTTATTATATAGGGAATTTTGATGCAACTAGATCATGCCAAGCAAGTCTACAGGTGTTATATGATGCTTACAAGTGCCCCTATTACATGAAATACCATTGGGGCAGCCCCTGGTATGTAAAACAAGGCCCTTAAGTCGGTTAAACAGGCTGCACAGGCACCTGTCAACAATTTCTGTCGCTGGCATGCTTAGGCGGCCCGCGTAAGACTCACCATATGTCTTACGCGGCCGTTATGAGGGTCCAGAACAAGTTAAACAAGTTTCAGCTTTTGCACTTTAGGTCCCTGGTCCTTATAAACGTGGTTTTAACTTTGTTTCTTGCATTTTTAACCCTCCAAGTTAACTTTTAAGGGCTCCAAGGCATAACCAAACTTTGTTAAGTCCTTGGTTAGTTTTATGTTCACCCAAAAGGCCCTAAATTTCAACATTGATGCATTTAATCCCTCATATACGAATGTTATCATAACTTTCTCATACTTTATCGAAACCTTGTGAAATTTTTATCACTTATTCTAGTGAGCATAATTAATTGTTACAAAGCTTCAGGTTTGCTAAAAGGTCACTCAGAGGTATAAATTAAACATGTTGACACATTTAACCCCTGTAGTTTGTAATCTCTCACTTTCTTTCATAATTGGCTTCGTATGATCCATAATTCATCCGTTTAAGGGTATAAACATCGTGTAGGGTTATTGAAAGGTATAATTATCCATTTTTAACACTTTGAATCCTTTTACACACATAAATTCTTCGTTTGTCATCTTTAGCCCTTTTAACTTAATCCTTTACACGTTTAAAGTCCATGACACGTGTCAATATAGTATTGGACATGAATTTACGAGGTGTTACATAAACGATTTCGAACTTTATTATATCTATTAAACTTGTATGCTCACCTTTACACTATGTGTATTAACTTTTACTTTAACGTATGTGGCTGGTGCATAGGATGTTTATATGCTTTGCTTGCTGTGAAATTGAGGCTAGGAAAGACCTAGATCAACAATAATTTATCTATACTAAAAATCTGAGTTGTCGGAACAGAACAGTTTGACTAGATCTTGTCTGTAATAATTATGTTATCTTTTATGACATGGTATGGGACATGTTGCTTTATATAATTGATAATCATAGTTGTTATGGAAACTTATGGACAATCTGTTTCGCTTAGTGCCACGGCCCGATGTTTCCGCCATCGGTTGGGGTGTGACACCGGGAGCTGGCGCGACGCGTGGGGGAAACCAAACCGCCATCAGTGCACCAATTTCGATCGGAAATCGATACTTCTTTCTCCCTTGTTCTGTCGTTCTAATACCAAAACCCCTAAACCCCGAAACTTTGCTCGTTATCAGAGTAATAACTCTAATCACTGACACGGTACTATATCCGATCAATTGAAACCTACCCAACCCATGTTTAAGTGCTACCTGTATTCGGCTATACTTTGTCATCCGTCGTGAGGGTTTCGATCTCGTGATTATCGTTAAAGTTGAATTGGGTTAATACGCTAATACGAGTTCCTTTGTATCTAGAAATTTGAATTCATAACCGGGGAGCTGCTAAACCAGAATACTTAGTGATTAAGAAAATTTACTGGTTAAGAAAATTTAATGGTTAAGTAAACTTAGTGATTAAGTAAACTTAATGGTTATGTAAAACTTAGCGTTTAAGAAAACTTAATAGCTAAGGAAACTTAACAATTAAGTAAGCTAAGTAAGTTAATTAATTAATCGGCTAAGTAAATTACTTAATTAAACAATTAAGGAAGATTAATCAATTAAACAACTAAGTGAGATTGTTAGGATCTGAGTTTGGTTTTGATTGTGTTTTACGTTTGAATTAAAATGATCTATGAATGAGTAGTGCAGCGGAATGTAATGGAAGCAAACTTTTCACAATCAAACAGGAGAATTGCTTTTCATACACAAGTTTAACATTGAACCGAATGTTTGAATTTATTACAAGATTCAATTACAATTGCAAGTGTATAACAAACTCCCCCTCAGCCTGAGCTCACAGTGATTTGTTCGTGCAGGAGAAAGATGGTGAAGAGCTAATAGAATAGTACAGAGCACTGTTCTATTTATAGGCACGAGCAAACCACTGAAGCATCTAAGCTGACGTCACCATGAAAGTGACATCTAACCTCCTAACAAACTCTAACAACTGATCTATACAACCTCTGCTGTGCTAACTACTGTTGTACATTACATATCATAATATAAACTAAACTACTGCTACATCCTTCCACTGATGTGAACCCAGCAGTACTAGTCTTGATGTGTAGAGCTTGACCCAAAGCAGTAGACTGAATCAACAGAGCTTTAGTCTTTCATCAGTCTTTGACTTGGACAGCAGTTGTAGGCCAGCAGTTAGTAAAGATCAGTAGTTTGGAGGTCAGCAGATGTTGAAACCACTTTCAAGGGGAGAGATTTGAATATAAACTTTTGCTTATTCTGGATCCACTGCTCTGATCTAGTTTTTGCTTTGATTATCTGTTCCTCTGGTAGGGTTCAATCCCAACAGAGATAATCCGTCAAAAAACCAAGTAAACTTAACAACTAAGTAAGTTAATTAGTTAAACAGTTAAGTCAGTTAATTGATTAATCAGCTAAGAAAGTTACTTAATTAAACGATGTATATGAAACTTCCTAAACAAGTATATATGAACCTTCCTAGAAAATGTATAGATAACTTCCTAGAAAAGTATATGTAATTTCCTAGAAAGTATAAAGGAAACTTCCTAGAAATGCATACTCCTTACCTATAAATAGGAGCCTAGGATTTCATTATTCTTTGCTCATTCCTTATATTCTTCTCTCTATACGTTGGTGTTCTAACCAATAATCACCAATACGATATTATGTCCGATCGATTCGGAAACCAACTAACGAATGCCAAAGTGTTGTCTAAATAAGACTATACTTTGTGAATTTCATTAAGATTCTGATCTCGTGACCATCGTTAGGTTTGATTTGGTTTGGTTTGACACTAATACGTATTCCACTCTGTTAAACTAAATGTTTAACTATAAGAAAAACTCCAAACTATACACTTACAATCAAACAAGATGTTTAATCATCAGAAGATTCAGAACTCTAAAGTAGATGCTTAATTATCAGAAGATTTAGAATCAGCAGGTCTTTTAAATCAAGACTATAAGACCTACAAGGTGAGTCATTCTATTTTTATCAAATTACTTTTTAAAACCCTAAATTATTTTCCAGTTATAATTATTGGGATTAAGTCTTTGTAAATCTTAAATTACTGACAGTAAGTGGGGTTTTGTATACATTAGTGTTGTAGTGTCACTTTTAGGTGAACGGACCTAAATAGTGATACACGTCACTTTTGGGTGAACATACCCGATAGTGATATGACCACAGTCACAGATCCGGTCGAGTGACAACTGGATCAGATAATTATAAGATAGAGGCAATTGTAATCGCTCTTAATACTGTAAATTATAACAAATGCGTTTTT